>OZ010602.1:6633870-6651370 GCA_963932145.1 Acanthosepion lycidas | reverse complement strand
TCATATAAACTTCAATAATTCAAATTTGGTTTGAAAACAAATTGTCAAATTTGACACAATCATTTTAGATGTCAAAACACAGCCGGATTCAAAAATTTTGGTGGTATCAATATGTTTTATTGAAGTTACTGAAATTATTTGATGTGTTTTAAAAAAAAATGCTGTCTGAATTTATTAGGTAAAACCAAATGGTCACAGTTTACTTCAATAAAAAGATAATAAAATCATCAAAAATTGATCAGCAGCAGAACAAACACAAATGATAAGTCTTAGAATCCTTTACATTTTAATAGAATGACTTTTATTCTCAATAACAGCCAGTAATCTAGTATCCACCGATTTTGTTAAAAAATTTTTTTTTATTTCAGCCCGTTCAATTTCCGACATGGTAGTTTTAATTGCTTCCCATATACCTTTTTTTTTTTTTTTTGTTGTATTGTTTGCCACCTTTTATATAATTTCATCTTCAGAATTGACCATTGATTTTCGATCAAATTCAGATCAGGTGGCCATTCCATTGTCTTCTATCATGTCAATCTTTTATGCTCATATAATTCACGGGTAAGCTTAGACATGTGAAGGATCATTGCCATGCATAAATACACACTTCACTTTGAAACTGTGAAATTGGGACTTGTGCCGTACAAAGAAAGTCTTGTTCATAAAATCGCAATAGTTAGCAATGTTCAGTTTAACTGCTTCATTGACTTTGAATTCTCCAATAATGGTTTGGTCGACAATTCCAGTCCATATCATTACACTACTGACTCCTCGTTGACTTCTTTTAGCCACAGGTATGCCTGAATTGGATAAAATCCATCCTTTGGCCGATCTATCAGGATCATCAAATGCCACTCGAGATTCAACCATGAAAATTACTTTAGAAAACTCGATTTTCATGTATTTCTTGGCCCAATTTTGACGCTTTAAAATATCTGCTTTAGTGAGAGGAGTTTGCTTAAGAGATTTTTTACAGACTTCAATTCATAAAGCATTCTACACCTTTTGTCTTTCTTGACTCCCTCAATTCCAGCCATTTCAAAGATCTGGGCGCTGGTTAAAAGTAGTTGTTTTGCTATAACTCACTTTAGTTTATGTTCATATCGAGGAAGCACGTTCTTAAAGCTTTTTCCTTTGTTTCGAGTTCTCAACTTATATTTTCAACAGCCATCTTTATCGTTCGATGATCTCTGCAAAGCTCCTTTGATATTTCCAATATCGACATTCCCTCAATCAAAAACTTTTTGATTTTCTGTTTTTCAACAGTTGTTAGATCTTTCCCTTAACCCAGGTTTCAATATATACTATGGACCAATAAAAATATAGTTTTTATTAGATTTCAGAGGTCTTAAGCTAATATTAGTTTAATCTGCATAATAACTTCAGTCCGTCCATTTTCGTAAATTCCAAATATCTCAAAAACTGTTAAAAATGACAAAATTTAGTTAAATATTTTACTAGGAGTAGAAATGGATGTTTAAATTTGACAAATATTGGATCAGAACTTTGAGTTATTGATTTTATTTTATTTGCATAATAATTTCAGACAGGCTATAGTTGGCGTAGCAATGCTAAAGAGACCAGTCTGCTCTACTATTTTACAATAGCTAAGAGAAGATTTAGATTTATACCTTTCCCAAGAGAATTAGTGCGAAGGGAATGCAAAGGCCTTAATCGAAATTTAAGCCAGGTTTTCCATTTTCATCGCTGATGATTGTTTCACCATCGGCGATAAAACGCCACCAATTATCTTGCAAAAGTTGAACGAGTTCACACGTGTCTTTCATTCATTTCCCTCGTAAGCAAAAGCCTGTAATTACAACTGTTTAACATTATGTAATGTAAATAATACCGAATACAATAGAAACATTCTCTCACCTATGGCGTTTGTCTCATAAAACTATTGTGGAGTTATGATAAGGAGTTTGATAAAGACGTTTCATTTCAGTGTCTCAGGTTCTATACAGTTCTCTTTTTTTTTATCGTTTCACTCAAGCAAGGCGACAATGCCACTAGAACGCAGGAGGGTTACAGGTAGGATAAATGAAAAAGAATGAGGGGGGCAGAGAATTGGGAGGATTGAGGAAAGAACAAAAAAAGGGACAGAGTTCAAAAAGACGGAAGATGGCGATTGATGTTGCATTTAAATTTTTGAAGATTGTAGTTATTAAAGAAGCAAGAAATCGGAAGAAAGTTCCACAGGTGGGAAGCGCGAGAAAAGAAACTGTTAGAGTAGAAGTGGTGGTTGCATCTAGCTATTTTAACAGTAAAACGGGTGAGACCTAATTGCCAATCTAGTAGCCAGGGAACCAGGGGAAAAAATTCTTCAGAACAGTTGCCATGAAAATATTTGTAGAGAAGTGACGTCACGTCAGTGAGAAAGTGACTGAAGCCGAGATGACAGATCAGGTTCGACTACGTTACAACAACTCTTTAGATTTTGCCAAGAATAGCGAGATTTGCAACAGGAGCACCAGATCAGATATGGCAACAATATTCAGTGCAGGGAGGAATAGCAGATTTCTAAATGTGCAAGATTAATTCTGGCGAGAAAAATTTTCTGGCACGACACAGTGAACCAACCTTCCGACACAGTGAACCAGCAATTGATTCTACGTTTGATTTGATTTCACTTTCTCAGTAAATTTCTTCACGACACGTTTATCTTGATTTAACAAAAAACAATTATTATGCTTATGGGAGTTTCGTCTAAATTCAAATATTCTAAGATATTTGTTCTGTTTTTTATTCGCCGAAAGCAGAGTTGTATTTCTTTTTAAATTCGATAAGGAAACTGGCTGGCTAAATGCAAGCGTAATGGAACTAAAAGGGAGAATGATTTAATTTATTCAGATATATTTTTTCTTCTTTTAGTAGACAATTTCTTATCTGAAATCCTTGGGAACAGATTCTTTTCGTTTATTTTTTTTTTTGGGGGGGGGGGTGGGGCAGATTTGCGAATAGTAAAACAAAAACCTTTGGGGAAAAGATTAAATTGATTCTCAAGAAATGGTAATTTCTTTGAAATGAGTCTTGTAAAATATTCTGACAGAGTCGAAAAAAGAAACCGTAAATAGTCCGTAAATAATACTACAGTTTATTTGTACACTGGTCAATCGAGATAAATATAGACCACTGAAATTACTGACATAGCCTTAAGTGCCTAAGAGTAAAGTCATACACAGCGTCGAATTTGCATATATGCTGGTATGGGTTGCAGCCCCAAGACTCTAAGGTTCATCTTGTCTAGAACTCTGATAAAAATAAAAAGCAGATATAAAAACAAGAGATTTGTATGTTTTCAGATTTAATGGGACGCCTTTGAACTACTTTCAAACAATTTAGAGTATTTGGGCCTCTCGATGGGGAACTCTTAGATTTTGATACATCTTTTTTATAAATACGAGGTGGGGCCATATGTAATGAAGAGTCCCTCAAATTCTATTAGCCCCATGGGGCTAAGAGGCCCCATGGGCTAATAGAATTTGAGGGACTCAATTCGATCCTGGATGTATGTTTGATTTTTGAGAAAATTTTGCAACGGTCCCGAGCAAATTTCCGATTTCCTCTATTATTAAGACGCCTCCACAGAGAAAAATTCCGACGCCTCCAATTATTAAGAAGCAACTTTTATCAGACACTTAAAATCAGGTTTTATTAGGAAAAAAAAAAAAAAAAAAAAAAAAAAAAGAGAAGTTAAGACTTCGAAAACCAAATGATCACTTTTTTTCGATTTTCACATAAAAGACTAGCGACCTGTTTGTTTGGCAATAAGAAAAAAAATAGCAAATAACAACCTTACATCTAAGTTCAGAGACCAAGAATCCAATTCTAAGATTCTAAACTAGAAGAATTCTAATATTTTTCCCTCTATGAAATTCGTTTTAACCTTCACTTTCTTTATTTTTCGTCAAATTGTCTCATAACCCATCAGGATCGTAGGGTACTGCGGTCATAGCAGCAGTGGGTACGTCTAAGGCAAGACAGCCAGATGGAGACAAATCTCTTTTCGGGAAGGTTTTTCATCTCCTAAACACGTTGCCACTTCAAGGAAAGAGAACCCAGTTTTTCTTGATAGTTAACTCATAAGCATATAGAGATAGATAGAAGAGATAGATTCATACCTTTCTCCAAAAGTATTTGTGCGGAATTATATATATATATATATATATATATAAACGTCACTTTAGAAGTTATTAAAAAGGTGAAAATTTCATATTTTATTTATTAAATAGTGGATATCGGCTTGCGCATTCAAAATACCTTAGTAAAGAAAAAGATGTGTTTTCTGGTAGTGATCGAATCCGCGTCCCTCTTTATAGGGAAAACTACCATTTAGTATGGCGTGGTTTTACCCCTTGGCCACGAAGACCGTCACAGCAAGCAAAGTTCTATTTTCCCTTTTTAATGAAAGTACATCCTTTTCTATCAGATTATTTTTCTCGAAAGTTCATACCTGCTCAGCTTCATATCTAAAACGTAAACAAAACATTTTTTAAATGGATTTATTTTAATCTGACATTCTCATTACTTTAAACGTTATTATCGCGAACACTTCGTATTTTAAATAGACGTCGTAACCGAGCGGTAAAACACACCGGATCAAATAATGTTTTTCCCCCCTACAAAGAGGGAAGCAAGTTCGATCCCTGCCGGAGAATTTTATATGCATGCTGAAAGATGTGATATACAGTGTTTAATGAATCAAAATAGGGCGTCTATTTCAAATACGAAGTTTCCACTATAATAACGTTTGAAATAAAAATTTCGGATTAAAAATAAATCCATTAATACTATAGAAATATATATAAATAAAACTAATTATATATTAAACTTTTCCGTCAACTAGTGTTCTGGAAAAGAACAAAATTATATATTTGAAATGTACTTTGAGGGATTACATCACTGCCAATAAAGTGCATATGTTGGTTTGACGACAACAATACAGGGTGTTCATAAAGTTCGTGTGCACTTTTTAAAATTTATAACTTTAAAATGCATACGAACTTTATGGACACCCTGTATTATTACGACGTCTTACAAATCATTTATCAGATAAAAGTTCTATTGTACAACATTTAAAAACACATTCCTATCCGTCCTCACTATACAGGAAAATATTTATTGATAACATTAATATACTACACCATGAAAATAAAAAATATAAACTTTATAAATATATAAAATCAATCAATCAAATATAAATATATAAAATCAATCAACACTTAAAGTTTATTACGAGTGTAGTAGAAACATGTTGATCTTTAACATGTTGAAATTTAATGCCATTTTACATTTCTAACAATTCCCGGTCAGCTCCCTTGTATTGAAACCATTGTTTTGGAAAAAAAATTCCATAAATGCAACGGCTAAATTTTAAATTTAAAATAATTATAACAGAGCGCGTTCGTGTTTTTTTTTTTTTTTTTTTAATTACCATCACAACGGAATGCAGATTTATGGCAGAAACAATAAATTTGTCTTTGTAATTTACCCCTGAGAATGATCTTGGAGGAGATTGAAAGTACTTGGGTTAGAAAAAACTACGGCGCCTTCCTTGATGAATTTCATTGAAGAATGAAACATCAAGAAACTGATTAGACAACTAGAAAGGATTATTATAAAAATAGACATAATACGTCTATATTACTTAATGAAACATGTTTGAATGAAGATACGCTGACTATATATATATATATATATATATACACACACATACTGAATTTTCCTGTTATTTTTTGACGTATGAGAGAACAGGACTAGCAAGAAATTCATATTGCAAAAGTAAGAGCAGTTTACCAAAATATCAAGAGCGCCAAGAAATACCGCGACGTAAATGGAAAACTTAAAAAATTAGTGGCATCCATTAACGGGTACTCTCAGAGTTAACGAGTACTCGTCAGTAATTGACTATTCGCGTGAAATATATAACTTAAGGTTAAGAAGGATTTTTTCTTACTAAATTGTTTTATTAACGATATTTGTATTTCGAATAATTATCATTTGTTTTTTTTCCTCATTAAATTTTTATTGCAATAAAGAATTTTGCATTTCGAATAATTATGATTCAGTATAACAGTCGTTTCGATTAATTTTCATTGAAACAATTTACAATTCGAATAATCGATCAAATAGCTCAGTTCTCGTGCAGAACCACAATTTTTTGAAGAGCCGAATACAGAGAACTGGTTCCCCAAACGACCCTCCGCAGGTTTTGAATTCAGAGTTATCCTTCTCATAAACCAGTTGCCACTATAAGACCCAGTCTGCCCTGCTATTTACCCCCATGAGGGTAAATACCAGTAGAGAAGAAAAGGATTCATATCCTTCCCCAAAGATATTAGCACGTAAGTGAATGTAATGAATTTGACTGGAATTCGAACTCGGCTCTCCGGTTCCTCAATCCAAGCTGCTATCCATTAGTCCACCGTGCTTTTTCAGCATTGTTTTTTAGGCTGATGCTTGATTTGGAGCAAATTATTAATTTGTTACGGGCTTGGTGTAAAAGTCGACCGTGGTTTTCTACGGTATTCCGACAACTACGATTGTGTCAGGCTTTAGCCACCCCAGTGTAAAACTATTGGACAAGGATTTGAATATGCCAGAAGCTGTTTTCATACATTTCTAATGAAGTGGGTGAAAGAAGCCAGGAATAAGACGAGACTCGACTCTTTCCTATTTCACATCTTATTCTACCCCAATAGTTTGTTAATTACTTTTGCGTATGATCAGCCTCCGCATTCTCGTCTGCGATCTCAACACACTACCCAACTCTTTCATGGAACGATTGTTTATATAACTCATGTTTGTATTTCCCACGCTTGCGAAACCCGAGGTCGCATGATTCTGCATTCGGCGGCCGGGACTTCACTTCAGGTCTAAACTGAACCTGTCTTCCTTGGCCTGATTTGAAATTTTGTACAAAGCCTATTCCGGTTAATAAAGACATATTTATCAAGGCTATATTATTCACAAGTATTTTCTCGTTTCGGCGTCTCTTTCTATACCAAAACTGTGATATAAATAGTTTTAAAAGTTTGTTTTTTTTAACCTTAAATGGTTTGGGGATACGCTGCTTTATAGCAAATTACATCCACTTTCATCGAAATATTTTAATTGCCATAATTCTATTATTTATTCAAGTCACTTAAGTAGGATTAGCCTTATATAGCCGATTGTTTTTATAACTGATGAGTATTTTCATATCAAACGCTAAGAATCGCTCTCCTCGCCATTTTCGTCAGGCACAGATTGAAAACTAATGACTATGGACATTAATACGCAGACAATTATAAACTTAATTTCGACTTGAAAATTACACTGTATAATGTTCGATCGATTATATCTATGGAAAATGTTTGGTCTATACTTTTTACGATTTATTAGCATTTGTAGACTCTTTAAAGCGAGAAAATACGTTTTGACTAAGATTTCTTTAGAGATAATGATTTACTGATACAAGTCCTACTATTTAACCCATAGTTTGGAGAAGTGGTGAATTCCTACCTTTCCAAGGGTATTTGCGCATAAATGAATATAACTAACCCAACTGGAATTAGAACTCTGCTCACCGATTTCCAATTTCGGGTCATTATCCATTACACCACCCGTACATCTAAGTTTACAGCACTTGGGATTCCCAAGCAGCTACCTATCTAGGTACTGACTGGGATCGATGTTGCTTAACTTCGTTGATGCGTCGAGAACTGGTGTTTCAAGCGTTGAGTTTATATTGTCAAGGAATATGATGGTGAGGATAAATCTTTGTTGGGTAAAACAGAGCTGTGATTTTGTTGTTGTTGTTTTTAATAGGCCAAGGACCTACTGAAGAATTTATACATACATATTAAAAGTCAACATTATATTTTCACCTTTTAAACATTGTTTTTTTTCAAAATCTTTACAACTTACGATAAGATGCAGAAAAATTCTCATCCCGACCAAGACGGGATTCAAAAGAAAATAAATAATGAAAAATCTTATCTTTAGTCAGATTTTGTGGAGACGGATTTTCAGCATCCACTCCTATATAGGTGCATGTATAATGATATTATTATTATTATTATTATTATTGGAGGGAGAGAGAAGCACGACAACCACGTGACATATATGGGTATAAGAAGCCCAATATACCAATCAGAGTACGTAAGGCTTATACGAGTCACATGCATCACAACCAAATTTCCCTGCTATTGTAAAAGGGTGTGATAAAAGCAGTACCATAACTTAGCAGGTGGGGCCCAGTTAGAAATACCATCACAGGTCGGATAACCCAGTCCTCTTAGCCAGTTTCCGATTGCGAGTGTTCACGAGTGTCTGGTTATGGCAGCTAAATCGATTCATTTCGTCCTTTAAAATTTTAAAAAAGAAAAAAAAATCTCTCCCCCTCGACAACTGCTCCCCGACCACTCCGGCTCATGAATAGAGAACATAGTGCATTAGCTCTTGGGAGGCATGCACAACTTGAATCAGTGAATCAGCCGACATGTAAATCTCCGGTACGGAACGGGATATATCAATAGCCCATATTAATTCACCAAGACAAACTAGGTACATATTAACCACTCCAGTTACTGAAGATCAGAAGCCATGAGAGCCATGCTTAGTGAAGCATCGGGATATTGTTATTATTTGAGATCCCCTTCGACTAGATGTTTTGGCCGAATAATGGTGGTGGTCATATCTCAACTCCGATCCGGAGCTTAGAAATGCAACAGTTGTTCGAAGCAATGATGCCAATCGCGTATTCCCAATGATGTCGGGTATCCCCAAAGTGTCGCGAGGTAGAAAAATTGCTGGAATTAGTGCCAAGTACGCCAACCACAAATAATAATAGTAATAATAATAATAACAACAACAACAACAGAATCTGCTTTCTTCTTAACATTGCAGTTTCTGCAGACTGTAATGTAACTGAAGATCTTTAAAACAACTATCAAAATACAAGGATTCTGAAGTGGAAATCTTTAAAAATGTGGCACATGAAGACACTTGATTGGAAAAAACTTGGAAGACTTTCATGGTAAAAGGTTCTGATAGACTCAGTGAAGGGATCCCTGCTAACCCATGCCTTAAAGAAATACAAAACACTGTTCTCCCAAGTACCATTCACATCTTACAAAAGGCTTTATTTATGTAGATTTTGTGTGATTTTAGATTGTATTATTTTTATTCTCATACATGAATATTCAGTAGAAAAAGTCACGATGTTTCTTAGGTCTTTGATTGGGACCCGGAAGGAAGTTAGTATATAACAGAAGTCAAAGGAAATGGTAGTAGTAATAATAATATCAACAATCCCCGTTATAGTTGGAGCCCTCGGGTTGGTTGGAAAAGATTCCAGTAGACTAATTGAAGGGATCCCTGGAAGATCGTGCCTTAAAGAAATACAAAAATTGTACTCATGAGTACAGCCTACACCTTACGAAGGGCTTTGTCTATGTATTTTTTTTCATCCAGTGGAAAATGTCACGATGCTATTTCTAACCTTAGGTCCCTGGACGGGACCCGGAAAGAAATAAGTACACACCAGAAATCAAAGGAAATAATAATTTTTCTAAATTACTTTCTACAAAAAAAAAAAAAAAAAGTATCCCATTGCTGGATTTAATGAATTATTTTTTGCACGAAGAAATATACAAAAGATTGCATTACATAATATCTTCTCTAGTTGCAATCGTTTCGATCGTGCGGTTGTCCGACCGTCATCGAGTGCTTGTGGGTCCGAGTAACCTTCAGAAAATTATTTAAACTGCGTGGAAAGATTTTTCTCGTTTCACCGTGTCTAGGGCATATCTCTTCTAGTGTTGCTTAGTTATTGCTTTCTCTATTTCTACTGAGTCCAAGCACACACTGGCCGGTTCAGGGACTGAACTCACAATTACTGCAACCAACTCAAATAGGCTTGTTATGAATAATCAAGAGTGGTCGCCCCCCTTCTTTTGTTACTCTCCGCTCTGGGAGAGCTATTTCTGTTTACTGGGAATATAAAAGGACACTATACGCGAATCTTGTATTCTCAGTTGAATAAAGCTTTCTTAAAGCCTACACCTGCGTACTTTTGTCATTACAAGGCTATTGTCACATGGATTAGCCGAGTGAAGTCATACGGTCGGAGACCATTTTGTTTTTATTTTGGAAACAATTTAACTAAAAGGTGTGATAATATTTCGAGTTCAAGAAAAGGTTTCCTGAGACACTCCCCCCATGTCATTTCCGAACCATGTACTCTTTAATTTATTTGCTAATGTGCCATTTAGCTCCCCAAGATGAACCATGATAAGAATCATCTATCAGTTGTTACGAACAAATGTCAAAACATATTCATACGCGCTTACTAGTGACAATTAATTGTCACTCCCACAGATAACTGTCTTTCAGCGTTTAAAACTACACTATTTACTTTTAATTCAAAACTAGTCTGAAGAAGGATGGGCTGCTACCTTGGCTGCAATACATGCAGTGCTCCTACGACCCTAATAGGTTATGGGCCTCTTGACGTGACATTACACAGAAATTGTCTACTTCCGTCAGTTTTTTCTGCAAATATCAAAGTATATTCCTGGGGTTACTTCTTTTCTTCTTCTAGGGAATTGGATCGGTACTGCCTAAAAGACGGCTCCTCGGAGACCAGGCTTCCAAACACCTAAATCACCCGACAAATCCTACCTATGATGGGTGAAACTCTTTTTACGTTCTTTGAAAAAAAAACAATGAATCTTACTCATCCATATGGTTACGAGGGAACTTTAACTGTTTTTTATTGCATTTTCAAAGCAGCTGGGTATTATTATGCTTCTAAAATCTGTATGATACGTAGGTATAAAATATCTACGAACTTACAGCTTGCTTTGTGTTCGAGATATTTACTTATTTCTCCCTGGTACCAGTGGCCAGCATTCGAATGCTGATCAGTACAACTTAACTCAATCCAGTTGATCTTTTTACCATATCAAGGAATACAAAATACCTAATTACTTTGTGCACCCGATGCTTCACACAAAACACAATAAAAAATATATTAACAAAACAAACAAATGAAACCCCAGTTTCACTACAATCCCATTACCCTGACGCAACTCAACTTATTCCTATGTATATTTTAGTGACTATGGAGATAAAAAAAATTATTATAGAATCACCAGAAATAAGCCGATAATCAGACTATTAGGTTGGTGCAAAAATAATGACTTAATAACGTCGTTTTTGGACGTATTTTTTAACGTCAAAAACGACATTATTACGTCATTATTTTTGCACCAACCTAATATTAGTAAAGTTGTATTCTATTTGTTATAAATATTTATCCGCAAATAATTTATTCTGGTTCTGTCCACAGTAAAGTTTTTTTTCCAAAAGTCAACGCTTCAAGTAAAAGAGGAATAATTTTCAAAAGAAATGTTGTAATAAGAGAATTTCTTGGAGATTGGAGAAATTATTAAGGTTTATAAATTCGCAAATAAATAAAGCAATACTTTTTGCCTTTTCATTCGGAATTGGATTCTTATTTCGGCAGTTTTACTTAAAATGATAATTCCTCAACTCGAAACTATCATAATTCAACACTAATGATTTTATGTGTATATATCTGTAGGCGAGCAAGCCAAACTCTACTACCGCAAAAAAAAAAAAAAAAAAAAATATGGTACATCGCCGACCTACTACATACGCCCCCAACACTCAAATAATATATATAATTTTATTTATTAAACAGTATATTTATTTATTTACATCTACCGGCCTCAATATTCGAAAAATCGTGTTAGAATGTGTATGTGCGTTAATAAAGACAAAAGGAAAATTTATCTTACTCACGCAAAGGACGAAACGTGCCGGTTAAGATAAGTTTTTCTTTTGTCTTTATTGGCATTGTCCTTTTACAAATATATTCTATCTGATTTTTTTTTTTTTTTTGCACTCATACATACATACATACATAACATAGAATCGAAATTCAAAATTACATTTGATTATGTCTATTTCATCCCCACAAAAAAAAAAAAAAAAAAAAAAAAAAAACTTACAAGATTTTCAACACCGATAAGACTTATGGGTGTTGAAAATCTTACAAGTTCTTGTGGTGCGAAACCAAATAAGGTAATTTTGAATTTCGATTCTATGTAATTTATTTATTTATATATTCTCTGTTATAATAAATACATTGTACTATCTTTGTGGATCAGCATTAATATTTGATATTATTAGGATTCACTTGGATTATATACAGATTACATACATACAACATATATATATATATATTTTATATATTATATATATATATATATAATGAATCCAATAAAGCGGAATACTACTGGGCAACGTATCTTGATCGCTAAAAGATGTTCCTTTTAAAAGGATGTGTATGAAAAAAAACAAAATATTGTGTTCAATTCAGTTTTTACACGTTTCACCTGACTAAGCAGCTATCATTTATAATCGATGTGTCATTTAAGAGAAGCACTAATATAAAGCTAGATAGATAGATAGAAGTCAGATTACATATATGTTTAGGCATTTCACGATAACTTAACGTGTTTTAGCAGCATAAAATTGATAGCAAGACAATATAAATATTTTTTCAGAAGTCCTGCCAAGGTAACATTATCAGAAATTCGATATTAAAACTTTTGGTATCGTATTCAATTAAGTAAAATGCCGAGACAACTGTGATGAATTTAAACTTACCAAAACTTTTTTTTTTTTTTTAAATGGCATTCGATTTTAGAAGCAGGTTTATGCTTTACTTTCTGCCATAACTTTAAACTTATAAATTTTTTACCGTGTTCAAGTCGATAGAAAAGTTTTCTCGAAATTTCATAAAATTTTTTCAGCAAAATCGAAAATATTTTTAATTGTAGACTTACCTAAACTGTCCAAGTTCATTCAATCAAATGCGTGCTAACCGTACGTATGATTATGTATGGACGTCTATCAAAGCAATACCTGTAATGCCAGACCAGGTAGTCCGATGTCGCCGTCGTTGTTGTTACTGCTACTGCTAACAAGTGTTGTTGTTATAGTATCAACCTTACAACCAGAAGTAATAGCAGTTTGCACCGGTCACATTCGGAATACAAAAGATAAAGATATAAGTAAATCGAGAAATTATATTACTGCAAGTTATTTTTATATGGTATTTGGCTAATGGTAGCTCGAGACTGGAATCAACCGGTTGTTTTTTAGAGGGTCAAAGCTAAACTTGTTACTTTTCCTCTCGTCTTGGCTCAGGTTTTTACCTGTTGTTTCATTCGCACGGGTTGAAAGCCGACTGTGTCGCACCTTAGAAGTAGAAGCAACCCGAAATCGCCTTGGGACACAATGTTATTACACCTGTCAACAGAGCTTGTCTCGGCTTAACTGACTCCAGATGTAGGTCGCTACCAACACTGGCAAACCAGTAACACTTTCACCATCTATTATTTTTTCTTTCCTTTTTTTTTTTTTTTTTTTTTAAACTTCTTTATCTTTAAAACTTTCAGAGAAAAACACTTCAGTCTTACCACTTATTCTTCCATGTTCGCCATTTGAAACCCTCGCTTAGTGAATTTTATCATTTCTTTTAAAGCATGATAAGGATAAGCTATCTTATTGTATTGCACACGTACACTCTCTATCTATCTTTATTTTATCATTTGTATGTCCCTCTCTTTACACATTCAATTCACTCTTCCCCTCTTCTTTCTTTTCTCATCCCCTCTCTCTATCTTCTTTCCATTCTCTTTATCTCTTATTTTTTCCCTTTCCTAGTCTGCTTTTTTTTCTTTCTTTTTTATTCTTAATTTCTCCTAGAAGGTTTTGTTTTGGGAATGAGCATGTCCCTACATAGTGCAAACGGCATTTTCAAACTGCCACTCATTTTAGAAGAGACCAAACATACCGTATCTTTGGGGGTTGTTAGGATTAAAGGTAAATAAATTGTGTCAAAGATAAGCCTTTTTAAAAGCAGGTTGACTAACCATTTAGCCGAATTGTTTTACTCAAAATTCTTTGTGTTTGAGAGGTGATCTTTGCCAGAATGGAATTCAGGAATTATATATTTCGAATATATATATATATATATATATATATATATATAATTATTTATTTAAAAAAAAATTATAACATAAACATGTTATAAAATCACTACAAAAATAGCCATTTTGTTTCAACACCCTCGGTGTCTTATCAAGTGATGAGGTTGAATTCATTCCATATACACCAATCATATACTTGGGTATATATATATATATATATATATATATATATATATATATATATATATATGTATATATATATATATATATATATGTATATATATATATATATATATATATATATGTATATATATATATATATATATATATATATATATATAATATATATAAATATAAATATATATATAGATATATAAATATATATATATAGTTAAATTCCCAGATCAATTCTGTGGACAAGACAGATTGGTATAAATAAAATGACAATTAGAAAAAAGATCTTAGATTTTGCCGACGCGTTTCGTCTTCCGACTTTTTCAAGGCAAAAATGAAATCGAAATGTTCTTGTTGTTATAGTAACATTAAAAAAAAATCCAAATTTATATATATATATAAATATATATATAAATATATATATATAAATATATACAAATATATAAATATATATATATATATAATATATATATATATATATATATATATATATATATATATATATATATATATATATATATATATATACAAACAGCTATACGAATTTGAAAAAGACCTACTCAACATTATCAACATCTCCTTTCAAAAAAAGAAAAGCCACTTCCAAAAACATCTAGACCAAATAGTTAAAAGCATAAATGATTGTGATAAAATACTAGTTAAGTCTGACAAAACCGGCAACTTCTACAAATTGGCTTTTGATGACTACAACTTAATTAAAAAAAACTTGCAACAACAACATAAATATGGTTGATAGCATAAACAGAGCAAGTAAAAAAATAACTGATAAATTAAAAATTAGCGGTAGAGTTGGCAAACTTGCTGAATAGGAATGTTACATAACTCTTAAGGACCATAAACATGATTTTTTGGAAAACCCTACTACTAGAATAATTAACCCTACCCGACCCGGATCCTGGAAAAAATTACTTGCCAAATAAAAAAACGGCTTGGATTAAAATTATGGATCAATACTAAAGATGTCATCAATTGGTTTAACAATATTGATAATAAACCGAATTGCACCCTAATACAGTTCGATATCGTGGATTACTACCCATCAATTTCGAAGGATCTATTTACGACTGCCCTGGACTTTGCTGCTGTGTATTCTAACCTGACAAAGGAAGAAACAGATATAATCCTCAGCGCAAAAAAATCTGTCCTCATTCATAATGGGGACCAATGGATAAAAAACAATAACGACCTGTTTGACATCACTATGGGATCATTAGACTCTGCAGAGTCTTCTGACCTTGTTGATCTTTTAATACTGTACAACTTAACCGCACACCGCGAAATTGATATTAAGGACATCGGACTGTATAGAGATGACGGGCTCATGGTGGTGAGGGTTCTACTAGTTTTAAGATAGAGAAAATCAGAAAAATTATATTTAGTGAATTTAAAAATCTAAACTTAAAGATAACAGTCTCTTCTAAATTGAAAAGTGTAAACTTCCTCGACGTAACTCTAGACTTAGCAAGCAACACATACCAACCTTATAGAAAACCAAATGCTAACCCCTTATATATACACCCGAAGTCAAACCACCCTCCATCGATAATTAAACATATACCCTCATCAATAGAAAATAGAATTAGCATTAACTCCGCTAACAAAGAAATATTCCAACAACACAATGGCTTCTATAACGCTGCCCTAAAAAATAGTGGTTATAAAAATGCAAACATTAACTATAGAGACAATTACACTGGCCAGAAGAAAAAAAAACAGGAAAAGAAAAATCATTTGGTATACCCCTCCGTTCAACCAAATGGTTAGTATTAAACTAGGACAGAAATTCTTAGCTTTAATTGATAAACACTTCCCCTCCAATAGTAAGCTTAGTAATATATTTAATAAGAACACCCTTAAATTGAGTTACAGCTGCACTGAAAATCTAGAAAGTATAATAAAAAGACTTCTCTATCTAAATATTTTTGGCATCTGAAGGAAACAGGACACCTAAAGTAAAATGGAAAATTATAAATAGGACTAGAACTTGTAAAACTTGGGATGACCCATGCCCTTTGTGCCTCCATGAGAAACTGCACATTATTAAGTTTCTAAATAATAAAAATCTATTAAACAATAGACATGAGTTAACGGTTTTTGCCGACATCATCAAATTTATGCACTGAATAATTAGCTAAAAACAAGCATACAATAAAATAACTTTTATAATCCATAACCCAAATAAACAGTTTAAATACCCTACAAAAAAAGATAACCCTTTATGAAGTCGCTAAAAAACAAATGTTACGGCAGTTTTTATATACACAAATCCCTTTCATAAATAAATGAAATAAAAAAAAATAAATCTCCATAGACACGTAAACCAGACTAGGCGAAAACATCTTCCGTTTTAAATTTAGACACACCCACCTTACTCTGACTTGACATCTATGAAAGTAACTCCATACTGATACAAATTATTAACAACCAACGCCCCTCCTATTTAAACAATCCGCCCTGGCTGTTACCATGGAAATTTTGATTTCAGTTATGAATATACTATTAAAACACGTAAATTTCAGAAATAAGTTATTCCCCAAAAAAATTTCGCTTGAAGATGGAATCATATTTTTAAATAAATAATTATATATATATAAATATATATAAATATATATATATATATATATATATATATATATATATATATATATATATATAAGTATATATTATAAATTAATTGATTTAAAATATGTTTTATTTTTGCTACACAGTTCTAACTAGGTTTCAAAAATGGAAGCTGAAAGCTCCGAATTTAATTTTGTAATTAAATTAAAGACATTAGTTCCATTTCATCCTCAAGCGAATTTTGGCGTAACTTTTAAGATTACTGGGTTTTAAAGAAACAACAAAAATCATAATTCACATTTCCAAGGATACAGAGAAATCCATTCAACCAGACAAGGGGTGTTTGCGTGTTCATTATTGCTGTATTTTGAGGTATTAGTTATTAGTTACGTTTTGGTAGGGGTAGGGATGTTTATGTTTTATGAACAAGTAAATGTATTAGAATCCCTTAAAGTATGTAGAATTATTTCACATCAAGTATAAGTATGTATATTATTAGGTGACAATTTTTTTGAAAATTTATATTTAAATATTATTTAAGTCAAATTTATGACAATGACAGCAAAAATAGCTAATTAATTTCACTGATTTAGTAAACTTTTATTTTTTATATAAACCTAGTAATATATTGTTTCTCGTGTAAGTACAAAGGACATGGGTCATTCAATGGCTTAAATCTTCTAGCTTTTCATATTAATTTCATTTTACTGTAGATGTTTTATTGGATTCTT
>OZ010602.1:6611370-6628870 GCA_963932145.1 Acanthosepion lycidas | reverse complement strand
AATGCTCCTGCCTTAACCGATTGACCTTGCTAATCGAACGCTCCTCTGTGGCTCAATCGGTTAAGGGACGTCAGACTATATGACTATTCCGTATAGGATACAGGTCCGATTCCTGTCGGAGGACGAATATTTTCTATGAAAATTTCTCGGGCATTCAGGCCGGTAAATGTTATTAATACTGTTTATAATAAACAGAGCATTTACTCAAATATTTGTATCTATAAAAAAAAATGTATAAACATAAAAATGTCTTTAAAATTTTTTGCGACGATTTTTTTTTTTTTTTTTTTGTATGGTAACGATTTTTATAACTTGGAAATAAATTTGGGAATAACTGAAATTAATTGCGAAAGTCATCCATGAAATAAAAATAATTATACCGAAAGTAAGTACCCACACACATCAAACTGTCTTTAAATTAAGTTGCAGCAGAAGAATTATCGTTGAAGTTTTAAAAGGTAAGTCTAAATATTAATTCAATACTGTAATGCAGATATCAATTTTGAGTTCTTCTGTAGTTTATTGTTGCCTATCACATCTACTCTTCCCGGTTGCTCAATCTTCCACGCTATTTACACATAGCTTGGGAGGCAGAAGAAACGACTGAAAAACGATGGCAATTGTGTAGCGATTTTGACTTGTTTTCGATGTAATATATTTAAATAAAAAAAATATTGGTCTATTTTTTGTATTGAGCCTTCTTTTAAATTAAATGTTACGAACGCTGGAATTGTACTGTATTTGTTCTCATCTTACCTGGATATATATATATATATATATATATATATATATATATATATATATATATATATATAAAGAACTATAGTTTTAAGGTATGGTATATTTATTGAATAAAGTGGTCAATATCAAAGATAGAGCGTATGTAAATATAATAGTGAGCATTAAAGTCAACACTAAGAGGCGACGGACTGTTTCATGCTAAATGCATTCTTCAGGTCATATATATATATATATATATATATTCAGTATTCAATTTTGAGATTTTCCGTAACATTTCACAGGAAATCTCAAATGTGTGTATAACATATATATATATATATATATATATATATATATATATATATATATATTCCACCTCTTATTTTTTACATCTTTACCTCTCTTTTTTCTCTCTATATCGTTTCTTGTGAGATAACCTATTAAATAGATCAATGTCTAGTCCTTATCCTCCTTCCTCGCTATTAAGTATTGTAATAAAAATAACTTTAAAATCATTTCTATCTCTCCCTTCCCTCTCTAATTTCGACCATGTCTGTCACATTCTCTCTCACCACTCACTATATCACCTTACATCAATTTAATATTACCCATCAAAAGTGTATAAAAAAATATATATGTAAATTTAAATTCATTTTTTAACCCTTGGAAGTGTGGCCTGATGAGCCAGGGAAAAAGAAATTCCCTGGGGAAATAAATTATAACTAATGGATCCTTAAAATTGTCTGTTTTCATTATATATACATATACATACATATATATATATATATAATAACGAGTAAAAAATTAACACTGTAAAATAGCTACAAATAACAGCATTCGAACCCATAATCATTCCTACTCAATAGCCTCAAGAATAATTTGAAACATAGCCATTACAGCTTACCTCAATACAATAAGCTTTATTACCCACAATGCATTATTGACAAGCATATATAAAAAGTTGAGCCAAAATATACTTTCGCCGATCGGTGTTGTCGTTCATTGTTCACATTTACATACGCTCTATTCCCGATATTGATGACTTTTACCAATAAATATAGCATACCTTAAAACTATATTTTTATCATATATATATATATATAGAGAGAGAGAGAGAGGTGGGGGACAACATTCTAATATTCTGCAGCTTTTATTCTCTGTTTACACTCACAGCACCAACTTCTCCTTTCTGAAGCAAGCAACCATAATCATAAAAACTTTGAAAAATTAAAATAAAGTGGCTAACAAAAGATATTTAAATATTTAACATAAATAGATTCATATATAAATAATTAAACAAAATAAAATAGAAATAAATAATTGCATAAACGTAAAATATATAAAAATTCAACATTTACTCAGTTTTCTTTATTAGTTATCACTTAGTGTCCTCCATATATTACCTTTCCTTACAAAACAAGGTTTAAGAATATTTTAGAGCAATCTTATATTCAAAATTTAAAAAGTTAATGATATTTTTCCTCCACGATACCACGTTACATAAATACAAGTTACAAAAAAATTAGTACATTTACCTTGATAAAGTTCCTCAAGGAACGAAATGCGTTGGTATGAAAAAGTTTTCCTTTTGTTTTTTCTTACCTACTAGAGGTGAGAATCACTTAATGGTGAATATGACAGAAATTGTAATCGTGGGGGCCGAGTTCAAATTTCTTCTTAAACAGTTTCTGTTCACTTTACAGTAATACGCAGACCAAATACGCAGACCAAATATGGATAAACAAAGCCGGATATACTGAGCTTTCTTGCATTGGTTTTCGGTAAGCCTAAGAGAACAAAACTGAATTCAAAACCATCTGTGGAATCCGTTGATGTGATTGGATGTCAAATTCTTTTCTGCATATCCTGCAGTTAAATGGATTATTATGTGCATTGACTGCAAAGCCGCACAGCTGACGATGCTCTGATAAAACTTCGACCGGCTTGGCAAACAGGAAGGGAATTAATAAAAACTGCTCAAGTAAAACCGAAGAAGTTGAATCCTCTCTCGAAACATTCGTACTACATGCGAATAAGAAAAAGAACCCCTGAATGTGAATTTTATATTGAACATATGAGACCGACTATTTATTATTATTATTATTATTATTATTATTATTATTATTATTATTATTATTATTCCCACTGGTATGTTCATCACACAATCTTCCCGCTGTTATCTTCATCATCGTTTGTTTTAGCACATATTCTTCGATCTATTTACATTGTTAGGGCTGTTCTCCTCATCTTTATTGTCATATTTACGATGTTTTGGCCCTTATACGCGCCAGCCTTCTTCAGGATCTGTCTATATTTCTGAGATGAGGGATTATAACTAATAACACTATTTTCATTTTCTTCATTTTTATTGCTACATTCACGACGTTTCAGCCGTTGTACTTTCCGGCCTACTTCAGGTGATATTTGTTGGAATTTCGAACCGAACCCTTTATTTAGTCCACGGGAGTAGAAGTTCCACGTGCCATGCCTTTGAATATCTCAGTTTCAGTTAATTCCTCTTGGTAAGTCAACTCACCAAGTTTTTGTTCCTTCTGCTGTGGCCAGGTATTGAACTCGCAACTCCTTAGGTACAACGGCCGAACAATACAAATAGATACAATACCTCATCAGAGAAATATAGACAGATTGTTCGAGCTTTCAAGTATGTACATTGCACTCGGCGATCTTTAAATGTCGTTTCGGAAACCACGCCCCATTTTGTTTAATAAGCTCTGTGTCAGAGGTCAGTGAAAGACAAAACCCTTGGTGAGAAAAATGTTCTATTGTGAGTTGGAAACTACAAATTTTTACTAAAAATTCTCATTAAGATGGCGAAACAGGAGGAAAAAAGAAAAATTATTAAGCGATTTCTAAAAAAAATTGCACACAACATACACTTGAGATAGACTGAAGAACATATCAGATGAAATGTTGGGATAAGAACAACAAAGATGAAGATACTGGTCTGAATAATGTGCAGCGTGACAGCTAAAAACCACTGAATGCAACATACACTTGAGGAAGGCTGAAGAATATATCACCAGAAATGTTGGGATAAAACAATGAAGATGAAGACACTAGTTTTAATAATGTGTAGGCTAACATCTTAAGACCATCCAATTGCAACATAAGCTTGACGAAAACTAAAGAACATATCAGCTGAATATAAAGTGTCGGAAAAATTTATTGAATAATTCTGTAATATTTAATTTTACAGTATACATCGTAATATTTGCGACACCGAAACCTAAACTTCCACTACAGCCGATCCTTCAATTAAAATACAAATATTAAGCTCGCGTGAAATCGTCCTCGTACATAGAATGCCTAAAATAGCTGAATAACGTTTGTAAGTAAAACAGACTCACAAAAGGAATTGAGTCCGGGGGCGGTTTGTTTGATTGGAGGAACAGTCATCGGTCACATGACTTTATAATGCTGGTGACACTTCAGCCTCCAACCGCAAAAAAGGAAATTAGAATGATTTTTGGTTTGCTGGGTGCATTAAGTTATGCGTCGAAAGTTTGAAGTTTTTAACATCACTCTGAAAATACATACCGACCAACGCGTGGATACGTATGTATGTTTTGTAGACATCGTGTCTAACTGCATGTAACCTTACACACGCAAACACAGAAGAAACTTCAGGTGACACTTCATTATACGTTTCTCAAATATATATGGGCGAGTAGAGTAATGTCTATTGGCATGGAAAGTGGGGTTAACATGCTGAATTCGAATAGCAGCCGAGACAGTTGCGTTCACTTTCACACAAATACTCTTTGAAAAGTATGAATCCGCCCCAAAACAGCTAGGTGTTAAATTGCCCGGCACACCGGACATTCTATCCTTGGTTGGCAACCAGTCAAGGAGAAAGACAAATCTGAATTAAAAACCAACTCCACCCTGTAAAAACCTCATTGCTACGAAACCCCATCAGCAGCAACGCCTAGCATAGTGAGGATATGGTGAGGCTGTGGCTCTATACTTCACCTGACTGTCTACGGGACCTACATACATACATACGAATACATGCGGATTTGTCTGTAAATAATAATAAATAAAATTAATAAAAAAATAATATAGCCATCCATATTTATAAAGCGAAGTGTTTACCTACTCTCATATATATATATATATATATATATATATATATATATATATATATATATATATATATACTAGCAGCATGGTCCGGCGTTGCCCGTGCTTGATTCAAAAATCGTACGACTCATACGACTCATACAGCAATCGCTTTCACTTGACTTAAAATATTTTTGCTCTTCCTTGCCTTTAAGGGAGTGCCTTTTTCTAAGCTCTATACTAAACATTAAATCTGTTACGAAAAAAGAACTAAACAAAATGAACACAAAATGATCAGCTTTAAAAGCGGACTCGTAACTGGAAAAACCGAATGAAAAAAGAATGTTAATAACAAATACTTTTTCACACCCAACCCAGTTCTGCGGAATCAGAATCAACGTTGAGTTTAAGCAAGCGAATGAGCCAATTGGAGTAAAGTGCCATGCAGATTTAATTTTTTTCCACTTGTGACGAATGCAGCTATCGATTTTTTTGCATGGTAGCATGCTAGTTAACATTCGTATCAGTCAGCTGTTGGCTCTCACTCTGGCCAGTACAAAATGGCCGCAAACTACATGAAAACTGCCGTAGAAGCATGAAAAAATCAATTAGTTCCACTATCGATGGGAGTTGGGAAATGCCAAGTCGGTCTTGGCCTTTTCACTAACTTGGAGCATGTGCGTGTAAATTTTGGTGCAAATCCGTCAAAAATTGCGGCCGTGCATTCGTTACATACACACACACATCCTGCCTTATATATATATATATATATATATATATATATATATATATATATATACTCTGTTAGTACTGTGGGTGTAAATAACCCTCAGTACTAACAGAGAGTTATGGTAATATCCAACAAAATGTTTTTCTTCAATAGTCAGCAAGTGCCAAGTCAAATTTTTCATGATTAGTCAAGTTCCCTTCCTGAATCCCTCTGTCAACTAACTACAAAGAGTTTCTGGTTTTAGTCTATATTATTTGTGTACAGCCGGGTTCGAATTCCAGTCGAATCCATTACATTCACTTACGTGTTAATACCCTTGGGAAAGGTGTGAATCTTCTTCCCCCAACCCCAGAGATTTTTAAATATCATGATAGACCGGGTTCTATAGCCTTGGATGTCAACTGGTCTACTGCAGAAAAATGGCAACCTACTGTGGGAAAAAATTTGCCTGGTCAGTTATGTATGTTTCGATACAGGATTGCCTAAGCGTGTGTGGTACATAACTGATTGATTTGTGTACAAGCAGTTTTATTCGTTTATTTGTTTACTGACAATAAAATGAAACCTATGTTTGTACATTTTAATTTTTGAACCTTACGAATATAGTGATTTTCAAGGCGTAGCTTAAATGAGACACAAGGCAAAAAGCATGGGGCACCCAGTGAGAATCGAACTCACTACTCAGTCGTAATTGTTCTTGCGAGACAAGCTTTCTAACCACACAACGCCAAGGCACCTTGAAACTTACGAATATATCTTTGGTATTGGCCTTTGAATTCGATATTTCAAAACCTTTTTTCTTTTCTTTTTCATTTATATTTATTCTATAAAAACCATAAAGAACATTTGTAGGCTCCTATGTATGTTGACACTGAGTACAAAACTTACTTTGTTATCTCTTAGGGTTAACCCAGCAAATATTTGGCTCACTACAGATCAACTCTTCTTAGATCAAGCTTCATGAAAGACATTAAATTCGATTCAATATATAACAAGAAGTAAATGATATATGTATAATATTTTAAATGTTTAAAAATGCTACGATACAAATGCTGTAACAATACCCTACTGTATTAACGGAGGAGGGGTTAATATGGTGACCTACCATAGCAGGCACGGTGATTTAATAACGGATGGATTACGGCTCTCATTGAGGAATCGGAGAGCCGGGTTCGAATTCCATTTGAATTCATAACATTCACTTATCCTTGGGAAAGGCATGAATCCATTTCTTCTACCCCAGCTATAGGTAAATAGTAGGACAGATTGGGTTCTATAGCCTTGGATGGCAACCGATCTAGGAGAAGGAAAACTCTGAATTCAAAACTATATAACTTTGACGAAGTTCAAGGAAAAGATCGTTCGCATTGAGTCGATGATCCTGATTACGGTCGACGTGTGAGCAAAGACAAAAATTGCCCAGACCCCTCTCTCGTTGGAGTAATAAAGGATGTACCCCGAGAAGATTGGAATGTCTGGAATTAGGCTAAATTTATCGCACACTGCGAACTACTTACATCGTCGCCGATGTCTCACTCCATTGTACGGTAATACAGAAGAGAACATATACTACACATTGATCCCAACCAGTAGCCTGGAGAGCCTACGCTTTGATTCGAGTCAGAGCTCATCGATACTCTAATACAAAAGCTAATACAGAAGCTATGATCTGTACATAAATAGACCCTTTCATTGTTACCCTGCACAATTCAAATTTGTTTATTCTCTTTAAATTTTTCGACAACTTTTAACAAATCGAATGACGATGCAAATCTACATCGACCAATTCTCGATGAATGTATTCCTATTGTAGGATGCGATTCCCGACAGTAAATATCAGAGGTCTGAGTCGAATTTAATAACCACTATGAACCTTTATGTAAGAAAAGTTGATCTGTAGTGACTCCAATATTTGCTGGGTTCACTCTAAGATATAATAAAGTATTTTTTATACTCAGTGTCACCTCAGAAAGTCAAACTTGACTTTCTGAGGTGACACTGAGTATAAAAAATACTTACGACCTAAGAGCCACCAACTTCAGAACCGGGTCTCGGACGATGTCGGTGGGTGCAGCAACAAGGAAGTGAAGCCAGCTGAAATTAGGATATATACTTATACTGTTCTATAACTTTTTGCTAAAACAATGGGAGGCAGTTATTGATAATGATTAATCTTGTTCCAGGTTACTTTAGAAGAAAAAAAAACAATAGTTTAAGTTGTCTGAATTTCTCAGATGAAGTATTATCAGTTATTCATTTTTGACTAGTATTTCTTTCATCTTATTTCTCTTACTTAATAGTAATAGTCTTAAACTGTCTGAATTTCTCAGATAAAGCATTATTAGCTATCATTAATGTTTGTTTTGTTTTTCGTTTTATTCTGTTTTTTTTGTTTTTGTTTTTTGTTTTTGTTTTTGTTTTTTTTATTTTATCGCAAATCTCAAGCCATTTTTATTTATGCCCCATTATTTAGAAAATAACTTGAATTATTTTGGTAGCCCGATCGGGAAGCCGCTGTCATGAGAAGACATTACCAGAAATTCTTTTATTTATGTATTTTTATTTTAGTTCCATAGTTTTTACTTGAAGGTCATAGAATAAATTTTTACTTGAAGCTCATAGAATAAATTAAAAAAAAAAAAGATCGACCAATGAATTGCAATAAAAATCCTCACATGTGTTAGGCACTTAATATGGTGTGAAGGTTAACAAGTTCATTTATCAAGACGATTCGCTACTATAGTAGTGAAATCAGTCTTTATTGTATGACCCACTACGATGGCGTTGTGCCAGACTAAGCTAAGCTTAGTACATAAGCATATATCAGTATGTGTTTTTGTCGAAGTGTGGATCTTTTTCCTTCGTTCCCTGATAGATGCTAATCATTTTTAAATACAGAAACATAAAAAGAAAAACATTAATTTGCATTTTTCTTTTCTCGTCAAAAATATTTTTAAATTTTTTATTTTTTATTTTTTTTTTTCATAAACACTACCACAAAAACGAAAACGCTTAACCCTAACCTAAAGGGAAAGCTCGCGAAATTGACTTGATAGTAAAATAAAAATAGAGAAGTGTTGCCCTGAAACAATGTCTACCCAACCCATGCTATAGACTAAGGACTGTATCGAATTGGATCCCCAATGAGTTCTTTACAGTTATAACCTTGTCAGACTAAACTACTATCTTAATATGTCTAAGTAAACAAAATTCGTTTCCATAAGCAATTGAAAAGAATACTCTGCAAAATGGCGCTGAAGATCATTAAGTCAGCAACGTTTTCGTCAGCTGAGTCAAGATGTCAACTATTTTAGTCATAACACCCACTCAAACTTCTTTCTGCTAAAAAAAAAAAAAAAAAAAAAAAAAAGAGGGAAAAGGCGTTGACCTTATTCCTCGTTTATTTGGGCTCATCCAAATTATTCTTCTGTTCTGCCTCTGGCCAAAACGTAATGACAAGTCGATTGAGTAGGTCACAAAAACAGACGAACAGCCGCCATCTTTACGGGAGAGAAATGTAAACGAATAATTACAACGAAAACAAAAGAAAGAGAAAAAGAAAGATTCCAACGGTTTCCGGTAATCTTATCTCGGGCGTCGACGTAGTTTACTTGAACGAGAGCAAAAATCTGCATAACTATTAGGGTGGTGCAAAAATAATGACGTAATAATGTCGTTTTCTGACGTTAAAAAATAAGTCAAAAAACGACATTATTACGTCATTATTTTTGCACCAACCTAATATCTTCAATTATGAATGGCATTCTGTTTGTCAGGCAATTACATTAATCAGGAATTTTTAAATTTTAATTGCACACCAACACCTACCGTAAATACACGTGTATCATGCAACTTTTGAAGACCTAATTTTGAAGCTAATTTTAAGGGAGTCGCATAATACACGAGGTATAAAATTAGTTTATGCACTGCTGGCCCAGGCTACGCCGTTGACAAAACTATATATCCATTTCCTGTAGTCAAATTAACTTCAAAATTAAGTCTTCAAAGGTCGCATGATACGCGAGTATATACGGTAGCTAATGGTTAAAGACCGTTTTTAATGGATAGTGCCTTTGTCTGTTTCCCACCAATGCTAGCAATCTATGTTCAAGCACAAAAATAAACAAATACTTCGAATGCTCCATTTCAAGGCAAACAGACCCTCCATATTTACAAGACCGATATAAAACAATCTTCCTATTCCTTATTTGACTATTTCTTCTATGTATCAAGTTCCTTCAGGGTGTGGGTTACCATGGCTCGCCACAACATTTTATTCTTTGAAGCTCTAAGCAACGGTTATTTCTGTTGATTCATCTGCGAGGAAATTGTACAACTTTTACTATCATATAGGGGGATTGATATTTCATATCAAGCCATTTTATATTGGCAGAAAAATAACCTACCAAGGGTAATAGGGCCTTAGTCCTTTTCAAAATACTCTCCTTGGAACTTGACACATTTATCCCAACGTCCCATCACTTTTCATAAAATTATTCAAAATCCTCTTTTGGGATTGTCATCATTTTCATCACGTTCTCCTTAATCTCAAAAGCCTTTCAGTTGTGATTTTATGTAAAGCTAGAAGTCGCGAGAAACCAAATCTAGATTATTAAGGAAGGGACTGACACACTTGGGTGAAACAATGTTTTATCCATCTAAACATCTTTTCGGAATGAAAATTTGCTCGCACCACACCAAATCTTATGTGATAAAAAAACATTTAAAAATAAAAAAGCGAGAGAGAGTTAAAGAGAGTTAACAGTGAATTCAAAGTCAGAACATTATCATTGATAACTCTCTCCTCCAATTTGCAGACCCTCGTTACTATATCCTTAATACTTGATATAATGCAAACATATCACAATGATAACATCGGCCAGTGATTATTTATAACTATTTAAACTGGGACTCATGCATGCAATTACAAGTAATCCATAATAATATTTTAAATTTTGAAATCATATTTATTTTTGGCATATTATTTTATTTTAATTGTTTCTAAATCTATGTCTTTCAATCATTCTGCCTCACCTGCTATCCTCTTCCGCAGCATCTATAAGGCGTGCCTCACCCTTTGGAAACTAAAGGGTCTAAGATGTAATGTGACGCCACATACGGCCATTTCAACACGAAGGACAAAGACCTCAGCATGCCTGTGAAATATGATTCTGTAAAAATCAATTAGAAACAGCGAATAAGAAAGAATAGAGAAAATGTGTGTATTGGTACACAAGCACGAGCAGTATTACCTGACGATGTTAGCAAAGCTACATCGGCTAGTTACCTCGTTTATCGATCTCTTCCATTTACAGGCTAAATTCAACAATAAAAATTGCTTGATTAATCGACAGTGGGTAGATTTTGCTTTTTCCTGATATTAACTTGGCAACCAGGATGACAACAGGCCACTCAAACTAAACAACATGTATTAATCAATACATATTCTACTTACGTATGTCATATATATATATATATATATATATATATATATATATATATGTGTGTGTGTGTGTATATATATATATATATATATATATATATATATATATATATATGAGAGCGGATCAATAAATACATAGCTTGATAGTGTTTTAAAATATTTTGATCTGAAATTTTCACTGTATGATGTTTGGTCTCTGTGATTAATGGATTCTCATTGGGTTAGATTTAAAGAAAAGGTAAGGAGATTATATTGAAAAGTAAATATTTCTTGTGCAAAATAAATGTTTTTTTCATCTTTAAGCTATGAACGTATTGATTTACCTACGTCTATAGTCATATTTAAATAAATATACATATACATGATTGCGTGTGTACATGTATATCTGTAAGCATATATATATATATATATATATATATATATATATATATATATATATAATCCGCGTGCAAAAGTTTCCAATGCATTCTCTTTTGAAATCCGTTCATTAAATAAGAAATATAAAACCGGTTTTCTAATAATCAAAACTATTGAAAAATTGTGCCCATATCTACTAGGTGCATACTGTAAAACATTACATACCAATTATTTGCGAATTTTGACTCAGGAGCTCAGGCGGAAGTGTTAGAATTATTCAGAAACGGGGGGCTCAAAGGGTTAAAATTTTTCTTTTCACCTTAGGAGTTTATTATTGTCTATCTTCGTATTTGGTTGGTATTTTGATATTTTGTATAGATTGGTTATTGTTATTAACACCTTATATAAAGAATCTTCAGTCAACAGTTGCATATTAATTTACCAAGTAAGTCTATACGCTTAAATTATTTACTGGTTTCTTAGAGAAGTTATTTATCAACAATAAAAATGTTTTCGATGTAATATCCTAAAATAAAAAATACAAAGTAGCGCAATATTTTTTATTTTAGGATATTACATCGAAAACATGTCAAAATCGCAACACCATTGCAGTCGTGTTTCGATGTGTATCAACGCATCTCATCAGGCGATTGTAAATTACTAGCGGATGAACAATTTATTCAGATTTTAAAGCAAAATACTGCCTCTTTTTACGAAGAAAAGAAAAGAGGGGTGGTTATAAGGTTTGTTGGCTTTACTCAGATCAACCAGTCGAATATGACCTACGTTAACTTTAAACAAAGGGAAGAAGCAACAATTAAATTAATTTTCATAAATGTCTCATGACCCGTCGATTTGAAATCAACGGAAGCAACAGACGTTAAACAGGATACATATTGTACATTAGACAATGTCATTTCCTAACAAAAATTAAGTGGTAGTGGAACAAAATGCTAAACATGTTAATATGATTTGTGAGTTTTCTACATAAAAAAAACAACATTTTTATTGCTGATAAATAACTGTGTCTCATATTAATTCTCTTCCTAGGCTTCCTTTCTCAAATTAAAAAAAAAGACGATAATTCCATTTCTTAGCTGCTTTTTTTAATTTATGAGAATCAGTTCAACGTGTATGATTTGCTATTTTATTTTTTGTTTGTATTTTTTTTTTGTTTTGTTTTTGTTCTTTTTTTTTTTTTTTTTTTTTTTGAGAGAGAGAGAGAGAGAGAGTGACGTAGTATGTATATCTACCTAGGCGGTACCTATATCACCAAAGATTTTTTTAACAAAACGATAAAGAACCAAAGTACACAAGAGGTTGAACAATTATGAAATGTTTAATGCATAAAATAGGATAAAATCATAAATGGACGGCAGTGGAAAAGGCACACCTTTCATTAATAACAAAGTCCGAATCTAAATGTTTAGATTTCTGAACAAAAAGTACAACACGGACGCACACACACACACTATATATATATATATATATATATATATATATATATATATATATATATATATATATATATATATATATATATAATTTATATATATTTATTTATAGATGGCCTTAAGATTGTATTTAGGCATGAAACAAACTGTCACCACTCGGTGTTGACCTCAATGTCCACTTTTATATTTACATACGCTCAATCCCTGATATTGTGTATCTTAACCCATGAATATAACGTGCCTTAAAACTATAGATAGATAGATAGATAGATAGATAGATAGATAGATAGATAGATAGATATGAACAGACTGAGATAGATAGATAGATAGATAGATAGATAGATAGATAGATAGATCAGATTTAATTATGCAAATCAATGTTTTCCCAGTATAAACCAATAATGTTGTTAAATATTTCAAGATATCCTTATGTTTATATGAACAATATATCATTCTGTTTCAGCTTAATTAATGATTGACATTCTGTATCTTTCATTAGTCTTTCTCCATTGATTATATAACTAAGTATAAAATATAAAAGTGGATACTGACGTCAACACCCAGTCATGCTTGAATGCAATTTTCAGGTCATCTGTTGCGTTTTGGCTCGGCTATTTTTATATGCTTGTCAATGGTGCATTATGGGTAATAAGTCCTATTGTATTATCCTAATGGTTACTGAGTAGACAGTAACGATGATTGTTCAAATTATTCTAGGGACTATTGAGTAGGAATAATTATGAATTCGAATGCTTGTATTTGTAGATATTTGATAGTGATAAACACTTTACACGTTATTGATTATTGATTACTTAATTGATTGTTATTTATATATTTACTCGTGTTTATGAGGTTATTCGTAGTTTGTGAATTTTTTTAATTATTTACTTAATTTGTTTACGTATTCATTTATTTAGTTTTTTGTTTATTTATTTAATTATTTTTTCTCGGGGGGTTGTTATCTTATTTGTTTAGTTTAAGGTATTAGGTTTGTATTTCTGTATATATATATATATATATATATATATATATATATATATATATATATATATATATATATTTGTGTGTGTGTGTGTGTGTGTGATATCATGCATTGAGTGCTGGTGTTAATAAAATAGTGTTCAATGTAAAATAACAGAGCTATAAATTATATATTAGTAATAAATATACATTTTTCGTCACCGGTAGCACAACTTTGAGTTTCATCCACAACTCAGTCTTCAGGTGCTTAGTTAAGACTGACTGTTACATAATCATAATTTAAGTTTTGATATATATAATTATTATCAGTAGATCAGTCCATATTATTAACGGGGATTGTTCATGAAAAATTGTATTTAAAATAAAGAAGAAGGCCGAAACGTTGTAATAAATATGGCGACAAAGATGAGGACAATAGTCCGAATAATGTAAATAATGTATGTTTTGCGAGACCGTAAAATACCTACAACATGGACTCTTCCAAGACTATATAAAGTATGCGATATAACACTCTAGGAGAAGAGGAGGAAAGAGAGAGAGAGTATTCTAATACCGTAGTATCAGCCGCTTACGACTAACAATATTGGACACTAGTACATAGTAAGCTCCGCTTACACTTACACTATCTTTGTAACCTTTTTGTTTGATATATCTTTCTTACCCCTAATCCGTGTTCCGTGTTTTCCTTCCGTGGTCCCGACTTTGGGCCCACATCAGTGGTGACGAAGAATTCGAGAAACGCATTCACGTCGAAAACCTCAATACCTTGCCAGTCTCACATCGTGAAGAAATTTATCATAAACGAAAATCACATGTTCATCATTAATTAATCATAGCTAAGGATCGGAAGCTCATAAAGGATTGAAATAAAGTTCAAATATATATATGTATTATTCCAGGATGATTTTCCAACTTATTCAAGATGATCTTTGCTCTTTCTAAACTTTTTGCCCTGGAGTAACAAGTTCCGTAACACGTTTTGACGTACGATTTCATTTTCAAGTTTTTTTTCACTACTCTTTGGACTGTCATAGCCGAAACTCATCTCTTACGTGTCAAACGTCTTATGGATTGAGTTGGGTCTTTTCTAATTGATCTCTTTAGTTTTAAGTTGAAGTGATGATCCCTGTTCCTGTTGCGACATCCTGAACCAGTTTTCCTCTCCACTGTTCCCTCTTTTTAAAACTTATTCACCATTCTCTTGATGGTTCTTGAATGGATTTTGAAGATGGAAGCCAGAGTATGAATGTTGGTACCATTATTGAAGGCCTGAATGATTTTTCCTCTCACCATTATTTTTCCTCTCACAAAATGATTTTAACCTGTTCTCTTTCTAGCTGAATAATTCAAAGGATTTTTCAGTGATTCTTACGGCAAATGTTGTCAAGATGACTGAACGTCTTATCTGAAAACCTGGAAAAAAGAAACACAGTTTAGTGTTTTTTAGATATCAAACATTTTGTGCGATGGACAATTATGCTGTAACACGATTTGGACAAAATACCTAAGATCCTCATGTACAGCCAGCTTGACAGTGGACAAAGGATTGTTGGACGGCCATGCCTCAGATATAAAGTCAGGCTAAAGCGTTACCTCTCAACTGTCAATGCACCTCATATTAACTGGAGATATTTGTGCCAGAGTGATATCAGAAATGTCGAAATCAATCGTATTTCCCGGCTAAGAAACAAAAGACAACGGCGAAAAGCATCAGCAAATATTCCTGTGGCTCTATCCCGAGATCCTCTTTGTTGCACAATATGTGGACTTGTATGCAGGTCACTATTGATACGAAAGTGTCACATACGGCACAAACATAAAGACTGAATGAGGTTGTCGGGTCCTCATACATTGAAATTAACGGGAGAGTCCATAATATATATATATATATATATATATATATATATATATATATATATATTAAAAAAAAGAGAAGATAGGTGTTGCAAACGTTTTTGGTTGTAATGTGAATTTTTTTAAGAAAATATTATGCTTTATTTTCCATAATTTTATTACACGCGTTTCTGGTTTCGCGACCGTCTTCCGGTAAAAGGCGGAGATTTCCACATATTATTGAAAATAATTAATTTTTTCCTTATGTTTTTCAATGTTAAATATTCTCGATATGAGACATTCTCTGTTTTTGTGTTAGTAATCCGAATGTCTTTCTTGAATAACACAAAAACAGAGAATGTCTCATATCGAGAATATTTAACATTGAAAAACATAAGGAAAAAATTAATTATTTTTAATATGTGTAAATCTCTGCTTTTACCTGAAGACGGTCACGAGACCAGAAACACGTGTAGTAAAATTATGAAAAATAAAGCATAATATTAAAAAAAAATCCACATTGCAACCAAAAAAGTTTGCGGCACCTCTCTTCTCTTCTTTTTAATATACATACTTTTCTCTCGTTGGAACCACTACAACCTCTTTCTTTTATATATATATATATATATATATATAGTGTAAAATTCCGCTATTCGCATCATTTACTTTTTAAAAGTGCTCAATACAAAGTTCAGCAATATATTATTATTTTTATTATAAGAGATTAAAATAAAAACATGTTGAAATCGCTACACAATAGCTTTCATGTTCCAATACTTTGATTGTATTTTTTCAGGCATATTAAAACAGATCTTTTGTGTAGCAATTGCAACATGTTTCTGTTATAATCTCTTATGATATATATATATATATATATATATATATATATATATATATATATATATATATATATATATATATATATATATAAAGAAATATAGTCTTAAGGTGTGCTATATTTAAGGAATAAAGTGCTCAATATCAGAGATAGAGCGTGTGTAAATATAAAAGTGAACATAGAAGTCAACACTTATGTGCTATATGTGGCCTGACGATTGCATATAGCATGAAACAGACTCTCGCCTCTAAGTGTTGACTTCTATATATATATATATATATATATATATATATATATTGTATTAGGGCAGCAGATCATTATTTAAACATAAATTGTTAAATATAACAGATCAGGATGTCTATTATGATTGATCCCAAGCTGTTCTAAACTCCATATATTTGCATTAATTTCGGGTGAAAGTACAAACAAAAATTGTTCAAAATTTGGATATTTTTTTATTAAGCTGTTACTCGAGCTAAGTTTTCGGCTCACATGAGCCATGATCAGAGTGGTTATATGAACATTTAAACAAAGATATTCACTATCAAAGATGATATTCTGTTATGTTGACATAGATTGCTATGTGATGATAACGGTTGCAGAATAGCAGACGCAGGTCGTAAATTCATGATGCGGTTCTATGACGTCGTACCACATGAGAGAACGAAATAGTAACAACAGAACCACATGTCTAGATGCAATGTAATGTGTTGTAACTAATTTGATATGCAAATTTGTTGAGTGTGATAATAAGTGATAACCCACTCTCAACAAAAGTCATGTTACCAGTGAGATAAAAAATGTATATTTATTAATATAGAATTTATAGTTCTGTTGTTATATGACATTGAGCACTATTTTATTAACACTAGCACTTAATGTGCGATATTTTATATATATATATATATTAGTTTGGTGCAAAAATAATGTAGTTTTCTCACATACTAACCTATGTGAGAAAACGGCATTATTTTTGCACCAACCTAATATATATATATATATATATATATATATATATATATATATATACATATATATATATATATATATATATATATATA
>OZ010602.1:6473870-6606370 GCA_963932145.1 Acanthosepion lycidas | reverse complement strand
GGAATCGGAGAACTTCAAACTCCAATCGAGTCCATTACATTCACTTATGTGCTAACACGGGAAAGTTATGAATCCTCTTCTTCTCCCACCAGCTATGGGTAAACAGCAGGACAGACTGGGTGGCAACCGGTCTAGGAGAAGTAAAGCTGATTTCAAAACCGGCCTCAGGTTATGGGGCTCCCTTCCTGTTAGTTAACCTAGCCCTTCTCCTTCTCCTCTTCCTCCATCTCTTTGATAGTATACTAAGGTAAAATAGTTCGTTATTCACCGGAAGGCTATATGAAGAAAAAAAAGTGAAAACCGAACAAGACGAAATAAGAACAAGTCGAGATATCCTTAGGCATGTTAAGCGGGTTGAGTTTAATATTCCCAGGAGTTTAGCCGTATCGACAGGCACCTGAAGAAGCCCGGAGAGCACAACGACCGAAACGTTGTGATAACAACAATAATAAATATGAGGACTGTATGTAAATAATGGCATACTTATTTACACTATTTATATTCGGAATACTTTCCTCATCTTTCGGCTGTTGCGCGCTCTGGCCTTTTCAGATGTCTGTCGATCCAAGTAATCTCAAGTGATTTTCGAACTGAACTTCTTATTTTATCTACGAGAGTAGATTGTTCTTGTTTCGCTGTTCGTGTTCAGTCGAAACGTTGTGATAACAACAATAAAGATGAGGACAATAGTCCGAATATAAATAGTGTAAATAATGATAGCTCCTTATCCCAGAAATTCAGACAGAAAATTGTACCCCTTGTTGGTCGAGATGTCTACAAAACCTTATGGAATGCAGCGTATTTTTTATAATGCGTTGACTGCTCGAATGAAATGGGTGGTTATTTTATACCAATGTTTGCCATTGTTGGGTAGTTACCATCTTTGTCAGTCACTGCTGATCCTGTTCTTGTATCACCTGTGGGCAGCTGCAGTTTTTATATACCACTGATATTTCTTTTCATATATTTGTAGTATATGCTTGCTATTAATGGCAGACAAAAAATCTAGAGCATTTACTACCTCAAAAAAATAGTGTCTATCTTTCTTATCCCAACAAGCATTGCACACTCGATCGATAGTAAATCCTGTCTATGTACCAGGGCTGACACATCTAAACGCCCAAGTTATAAAATGCCTTTATCTATGACAGCACTCAGTGCTTCTCAAACTATCTAATATGGCGAACCGGCATTTTTTTCTGAATGTCTCACGTACCTGCAATATTTCGTGGTAATATTAATTTATACCGGAAACGATATATATAAGGAATATAACAAAGGTTAACATTTTTTATTATTTTAATTTTCAAAAAATAATTCAATATCAAAACATATAAAAAGTAATAAAAAAATACGCAGTTTATTAAGACAAAAACAAAATTATATAACCTTAATCTTTACAAATGATTCTTTAACATGGCCTGGACACTGACCGCGTACCGGTAGTCGATGGTTCATGTACCGGCATCAGTCCGCGGACCATCACTTTCAGAAGCACTGATCTAGCTGATGTTGAGTTCATTAATACAATTTTTGGATCGTGAAATCCTACAGTGTTTTGATGTCTGTATTTTTTTGGCACTTCATATACTCATATATATATATATATATATATATATATATATATATATATATATATATATATATATATATATATATATATTGTATTAGCGCGAAGTCACAAGTTATCATGACCGAAGGTTTGAGCGTACCGCCGTTGTTCAAACTGCTGACCATCCCAGATTATGCGCAACCGCCTAGACATTGTAACTAAAGACCGTTCAGCTTAGCTGCAGTAGAAACCTTGGCTCTGTGAACAAACACAAATGTGCCAGAGAAGATGCCTATAACAGGAATTGTCTAACGACTCGAGCATATTTGAAAACGAGTAGTCGGGCATTATATATATATATATATATATATATATATATATATATATATATATATATATATACACATAAACAACATCTAAAATATTATTACAGTTAAGAATATTCGAACACAGTGGCGTTCCATATCACGTGACGTCCGCATCTCGCGAAGGACGCTACTTGTAAACAAACAGTTATTTCTGAAAGAAGATTGAGGTCAGTCTGAAATATCAAATATATATATAAATAAATACTTTCATAAAAAAATTATTTTTTTAATTTGCAACTTTACTATATATATATATATATATATATATATATATATATATATATATATATATATTATACATATATGTGTGTGTATATGTGTGTGTTAGAATATAGTTTTAAAGTCTGCTATATTTATGAGTAGAGTGATCAATATCAAAGACAGAGCGTATATAAAGTAGGCATTGAGGTCAACACCGAATGGTGATAGTCTGTTTCGTGATTGAACGCATCGTCTGAAGACTCAGTTTAAGCATGAAAAAGACTTTCACCACTTGGCAACGTTGGAAAGTTTGTGAAACCCATACTCTACGGATTTGTGATAGAAATTATGTTGACGGCAATGTTCAGATGCCGTTCGATGGTTGTGCTAGCATGTGCTTGGAAACAAGTAGCCGGCCATTATATATATATATATATATATATATATATATATATATATATATATATATATATTCAGTTGTATGGATATGAGTTTGTGTCCCTGGGTTTCACACTTTTGGGATCATCAGACATTGATTGCAAAGAGTGAAACCCGGGGTCACAAACTCATATCCATACAATTGAATATGTTTGATATATCACTGATATTGAGCGCTTTCCACTAAGTACTGCACATGCAAAATATATACACACACAGATATATAATGTATGTATAAAATAGGATACAGAATCCAGACAGTTTGAAGAATATAACAAATGGAAATAGTTTCATTGAAACTCAGTCAGTCATGTGCCATGCGGGATACACGCTTAGGCGATCATGTATCTTTCGATACGTGACTGACCAGGCAGATTTTTTCCCGCAGTAGGTTGCCATTTCTTTCTGCGATAGACCAGTTGCCACACAAGGCTATAGAACCCGGTCTGTCCTGCTATTTACTTATAAGAAGAGGATTCAATACTTTTACCAAGGGTATTAGCACGTAAGTGAATGTAATGGATTCGACTGGAATTTCTCAATCCGAGCCGTTATCCGTTATTCCACCGTTTGCCTGAAAAGAGAATGTAGACTACATATTTCGCCCTTACTAGGCTTCATCAAATCAAAAACAAAAGAAAGGAATATGTATATGTGTGCGTATGCTAAAATAATAAATAAAGGTAAGCTTGCTTTTTCTCGTGATGAAAGAAAAGAATGAAATTGTGTAACTTTTGTTAATATTTATTCTGTATCTTTTCCTTACAGTTTTCTTGTTCTTAGTGAAATTTATTTATATATTCTCCTAGCTTTTCTGCATTAAATTTAAAGTAAATCCTCATCCTATTTTCAGAATGGATCACAGCCATAGTACTTATATAGCCTTTTCTAAAATAAAAAGTAAATGTGTATGTGAGAGAGTTTGTACGCATACGCGTGTGTGTAGTCTGTGTGTGTGTAGTCTGTGTGTGTGTATGTGAGCATGACGTAGTATCCAAAAGAATGTATTTTAGAAGGCAATCAAAAATAAGACCCTACGCCAGTATAAAATGCTTTAACTGTTTGTGTAACTTCATTTTTAATTTGGCAGAAAATACAAGGAAAAGTAACATTAAAAAATCTGCTTTGGTCAATATGAACAATGTAAATAAAGTATAACTTAAAAATGCGTGCTCTTCGTAAGTGACTGCGTTGCTAACAACATTTTAGGATTCCAGGTGTCCGTATAAATGATACTAAAAATAGAAAATATTGATTGCAGGAATCGAAATCCACATAAAATATATGTGTGTGTTTATTATTTACGTGAAATATGAAATCAACCATTTCCATACGTATCACAATAATATATATAATCATTATAATGCCTGTCAATTGGGGCAGCCGTTAATCTTTGGTGTTGGTTTAAAATCTTAAAAAATAACATCCTTAATACTGTAACATGAGATTGCTAGAAAACTATATTTTTAATAACTAACCCCGCTTATTTTTGTTAGCAATACGTTTCATAGGGCTGGTATATATAAACGAAAATTGATCTTTGGCTAATCACTATTGACTCATAGTTTAGTCAACTTCACCCAGGAAGTGTACGCAATGCGTCTATTACGAACACCCTTTCAAAGTAAAGTTATGTGTCATTGAATGTAAGGCTAAAAATGGCTAAGAATACGTCATTTCATTTCACGTTCATTTTCGTTTTTGCTTTTGTTTTTTCTCTCGTTAGATGTTTTAAGAAAATAATAAGTGTAGAACAATTCATTTTTAATTAGAAAATATTAAATCTAGAACATTTAAAAAAAAAAACCTCAATCAACTTCATTTCAACAGAAGTAGATAGGTTCGCTTATCGTCCGGTTCATACTCCCCCCTTGTCTTTTGAGCAGGAATAGAGGTTTATCCCTTGTTTCCTTGTTTAGGACTGGGTTTCCGGTCCCTTCTAAAGTGTTTTCATTTTCTTTCACTCCCAGTAGATCCCTTTGCGTCTCGGTGGCATTGTTTAGGGTGAATTCATTCTTTTTAAAGTCTGGCAGAGATAACTGGAATATGGAAATATAATCAAAGACAAGATACACTCGATAAATCCTCCAAATGTCAAGTATAATCTCGGATTAATCTTTTTTTTTTACAGGCTGCTCGTTTCCAAATACGTTCGTCTGCTAGAGTGGTTAGCTAATCCATGTTGCAGACGCCTGCTCAGGTACATCTGTGTTTCTTTACAACACACAGTCGGTTATGCTGTAACTATGATGAACTGACTTTTAAAGTTACAGTTTCGTGGAGAAAGTGAACAATCTGGTCTGATCAAGCCTCAGTCACAATGACTTGTGACCTCGTGCAAGAACAACCATTGATATCTTCCGAACAGTTCCGTCTACCCAGTTTCATTCAGAAGGTTTGGGTCAAGCTGTTGGGTGTGATTTACCAATGGTGTCGCAAGCTGGAGTCGTCTACCCAATCGTCGACGTGTTAACATTCTGATACTCATGTTACAATGTTCAGGATATATATATATATATATATATATATATATATGTTGTGAATTCCGGGTTGAAATTCGGTACCAATAAATAACAAACGCCAGGAATGAATATATACAAATAATATATTAATGTAATAATACAAACTGGTAATGCTGGTTAGTAGTTCCAGGAATATGGGTTAGTAGCAAAATATATATACAGTCTTTGGTATTGAAGTATCGCTGTATGACTTCTTACTGAGTCTACGTACTCGCTCACTGTGACTCCTACAATGCTGTTACCTCACCCTCACTCTTCCAGTTACCTACAACCTTTTACTCTGTCACTCTGGACTCGACTCGACACTTCGGTCTTGCTCTCGTCTTACTCTCTCGGGTCTTCACTGGCAGTAGTACAAGTATACACTGGGTGAGTCCATTTGTATAAAAAGGGGTGGACCCCTCAACAGCCCCCTCCTTACGTCCCTTTTTTTTTGGGGGGGGGGGTAGTATTTTTTTCTCTTATGGTCAATAATCAGAGATTCGGTAAATTTTCTCTTCCTATTTGACCTTCTAGTTTTTGTGTCTTCCTGTGGTCTTTGAGTCTCAAAAGCTTCAACGATTGCATCCATTGAATCATCATTTTCAGCGGGTGACGAGCTTGGCTCTTCAACCCGTCTTTTTCGTATTTGGTCAATATGTCTTCTGTGGGTAAACTTTTCGCCTTGTACTGTGTACAACACATTTCCTAGTCTATTAATTATTGTGCCAGGCTCCCAGTAAGCCATATTGCTCCTGAACATCCTAAAGTAAACCCGTTCTCCTGGTTTAAATGATCGCTTGAGTACTATAGGTGTCTGCTGGTGTTTCTTCTTGTTAAGCAATAACTTATCAAATGGCACGTTTCGCTTCTTTTTACATACCGGTTGGACATTTTCTTTTAATTCAATTCTATCTGCACCCTTACAAAACGAACTGATAGGTAAATCCCATACGTCGAACTTTTGCATCCAATCCGTTCCCACCAGATTTTCTGTATCTTTCATTACGAATATTTTGAGTTTTCTTGTTTTCCCATGAAATTTTACATTTACGATTACTTCTCCTTCGAATTTTATACGCTTTCCTGTAACAGACTTAGCAATTTTTTGTGTATGTAACACGGTTGGCCTATTAAGCTTTCTCCATGTCTGTAGGTTAATTATCGTTATATCGGAACCTGATTTAAGTTGCAATTTTATCTTTTTATTTAAGATTTCAAGTTCCACATATTTCCTTATGTTAATATTGTCTTCGTCATGCATTCTAGTAGCTCTTATCCTACTAGTAAATTTTCTATTCCGACATTGGGATGTCTTGTGACTCATTTTTTCCCCACGCAAGACAGTTTTTATATTTAAAACGACAAACCTTATTCCAGTGTAGTCCTCCACATCGATAACATGTAGATGGGGGGGGGTGCTTATATTTATTTTGCTTTTCGTCATTATTTACCCTGTACGTTGTACTTTTTTCATTATTATAGAATTTTTGTTTTCTTTCCTTTCCGGGGAGGATGAAAATCTTTTTTCATTATTATAGAATTTTTGTTTTTTTTCCGAAAAGGGTAAAAAACGTAAACTTTTGTTTAACTTACGAATATGTGATACTCCTGACTCCTCAATATCCTTCGAGTCTTTCTTTATGCTCAGGCATTTTGGCAGTCTTCCGATAGTTTTTGTAGTGTTAATTCAGATTCATTTTGCAGTTTTGAAAGTATTCTTTTGCACATTTCACTATCTTTTGCTGAGACTAACCCTTGTACAAAAATAAGACACTTGAAATTGTCTGGAGTTAATTCTGCCTACTTGAAATCGTCGCAATGTTTATTCACGATTGCAGCGAACGCAGAATAGTCCTCATTTTCATCCTTTACGAGGTTAAGACATTTCCACCTTTTGTGAAAGAGTGGCGTCTTCGGGCTGAAAAGCTCCGTCAGACATGTAACTGCTTCATTAAACGTTAAATTATTTGTCTTCTTTGGCAAAATGTAATCCACGAATTTTGTGTATTCTTCCGTTCCTAATTTTCTGAGTAATAGTCATAGCTTTTTTGCTTCTGTCCACTTTTGACAATCGATGTTGAAGATGTCATCATGACGTCTGAAAAAGTCCCCGGAATTTTTATCCTCTTCTAGGGGATATTTGAATGTTTCTATCGTGTTCCATTCTCCGTCTTGAGAAAAAGTCGCCTCTTTTTCAATATTTTGTTGTTGTTTATTACTCGCTACTTTTACAATTAGCTCCTGGAGTTGTAATTGTCTTTCTTCACTTTGCATTTGTCTTTTATGATTTTCCTTCTGCGTTTCTAATAATATTTTTCCATTCTTTCTTGGAATTGTAATTGCTGTTCATTTTGGTGTTTAACAAGTTCTACTAAAATACTTTTAAAATCCTCCTTGGTAAAAGTCTTACGAAAAAAAACTCGATTTTCCGTATTTTAATCCTCGTAACACATTGTTACCCAGTTGTTGTAGATACTGGCAAAACGGCAATTTTCTCTTTTGAGTCTCCAAGAAATGCAAATTCTTGTCGCCCAAGCTGTTGTGGTGAGAAGAGAGAATTTTTTTTCTTTCCGTGTAGGTCCCAAATTCTCAACACCAAGTCGTGATCAGCAAGGGAGAATTTTTCTTTGTACTCTTCCTGTGTGAGTTCGAATTTCCTCGATGCCAAAGTTGTTGTCGACGAGGAAGGTTTTTGTTGTTTGTTCTTCCCGTGTGAGTTCGAAGTCCTCGTCGCCAAGTTGACGAGGAAGAATTTTTGTCTTTTTTGTTGTCCCCGTGTGAGTTCGATATCCTCGTCGCCAAGTTGTTGTGGTCGACGAGAGAGAAAATCTTTTTCTTCTTCCGTGTGAGTTCGAAGTCCTTGTCGCCAAGTTGTTGTGGATTCCGGGTTGAAACCCGGTACCAATAAATAACAAACGCCAGGAATTAATATAGGAAAATAATGTATTAACGTAATAATACAAACTGGTAAAGCAGGTTAGTAATTCCAGGAATACGGGTTAGTAGCAAAATATATATACAGTCCTTGGTATTGAAGTATCGCTGTATGACTTCTTACTGAGTCTACGTGCTCGCTCACTGTGACTCCTACAACGCTGTTACCTCACTCTCACTCTTCCAGTTACCTACAACCTTTTACTCTGTTCCTCTAGACTCGACTCGACTCGACTCTTCGGTCTTTCTCGGGTCTTCACTGGCAGTAGTATAAATATACACTGGGTGAGTTCATTTGTATAAAAAGGGGTGGAACCCTCAACAATATATATATCAAATATGTGGTGCAGTTCAATTTATATTACAATGAATCATTTATAGAAAAAGTAAATTAGTCAAGTTAATGATATAAAATAGCGAAATCCCTTCGCTAACAAAATTTTAAAGATGCATTAATCTACTAATCACTTGATGATCTATGAGGGATAGATCTATTTCAACTGACGAAAACTTCATCAGTCTTATTCCATATGAGGTAATTTGGGATTTTATTAGACCTGTTATAATAAATACATTGACTAGCATCCACTTGGACTATATACCAACGGATTTATTAACTTTACTATATAATATATACATATATTATGCATAATATATACATATACATACATACATACTTGCATATATATATATACATATATATATATAAGTATATATATATATATATATATATATATATATATATATATATATATATATATATATTATGCATTAATAACAAGGATTAAATATATAATATAAAAATAAATGTTCATGAATAAATGTACATATTTTATATAAATTTAAAGTTTCGTTTTTAATCTAACTAATGCAGTTGAAATTTCTGGTGCACGCAATAAGGGAGGAGGGTTTGGAAAATCTGATACTCACAAGAGGGATAAAGGGAAAGAGGGACAGATGAAAGCAGTGCGTAATATACTTGATGAGCTTGAGGAAATGGATGCCAGAACAGGGCCTGGGAGAAATAACAAAAAGACAAAACTTATTAAAAGCTACAAGGAGTAGAGGGATGTGGTGGTGGGCCATGATCGCCTACGTCCTGAAGGGGCATGGCTCATAAAAGGAGAAGAATGTCGAACAATTATTTCTGTTCCCAACAAAATTGTAATCGAAAACTGAAAACGCTTGGGATTATTTGTTGAGTTTTTTTTTTGTTTTTTTTTTTTTGCTTAAACGAGACAGACCCCTAAACGAACAAAATGGTTAATTTTTCACTTTGTCCAAATTAACCGGCCTCTTATACAGACATACTTCGAATATATTACGTTTTCAATTTCTCACCTCTGTTAAAAAAAATTAATAAAGCGAATATGGTAATAAAGCATGGCGTGCGAATTTGGGGGTTTCGCAGTGTATTTTTGTGTGTACAAAAAAAAAAGAAAAAAATCTACGTACGAAGCTAAATTAAAAATAATTTACTGCTATGGAAATCTAACAGAGAAACACAAACCCCAAAATAATGCACTTGGAAAAATGGCACTTAATGTCTTGCCCGTTGCGGGATTATGAAAAACCTTCCCATCTACCCCAATATATTAACTGATACGTCAGGAGAAAGCTAAGGAGTCATAAATAATCACGACACCCTACACGTAAGCACATCCGCTCAGATGGACGCATGTGCGCACGCGCATACACACACTACGAAAAAACCTTGCACGAATGATAAGTGTATAAAAAAAATCTAGAATTATAAGAAAAATGGAGTAAGTATAAGCCGTCAGCTGTTGATGATTGGAAGGGCGGATCCGTCTACGAAACTCTAAAGTTGAAATGCTGAAGGTGACATCGATCAGCTAAGTGACAAACCTTTTACTTTATATATATATATATATATATATATATATATATATATATATATATATATATATATATATATATATATGGAGAAAGAGGGGAATATGTAAATGTTTATATACCAGAACAATTTTAGGAAAATCTATGACAAAGTGTAAAAAGTTTTTTCGTATGACATGTTTCGTCATTTAAGAATTCATCAGACTAAAGTGATGCTTATGTTGATGTGATTACACATCCCCATGAAACATTTTTTTTTCTTTAATATGTACTTTGGGTTTATAATCCGACTGATTCCATTCAGTTTATTTTCCTTTTTCTTTAATTTTTTTACCACTTTTTTTATTAAATATCCCACATTGTGATAACAAAAGACCTGCCTAAGAAAGCGGTATTTTGTAAGAATCTGGACGTAAATGAACGTGGATGATCTAGCGATTAAAGCAATTTTTGTACATTTTCGTCCTAGTAAATTGCTTTCTCTTTGCTTCTCTGGCATCTTTAAAATCAAAATTCTGGTCAGACTCATTACGATGAGCAACTAATGCATTTAATTCGCTGTTTTGTAAAATATCCCTTTTCTGTTCATATAATCTTTTATTTAAATTCCTTGAGGTTTCTCCGATGTATTCCTTGTGGCAATTATGCAGTTGACAGATCAAATTCCTCCTTCAAGTTTTAGCTATTTATTATTCTATTTTGTATTAATTCTTTTACAAATAGTCTTTTACAATTTTTTATGTTTCAAATGTTATGTAAAGCTTAGATGAATTCGTTTCAATTGTTGTGATAGAGTTGCTGAGTAGAACAGTTTATTTTTGATTTATTGGGTTTGTCAGAATGATATACTTTTCTATTTTAAAATGTTTCACTTGAAATAATAAGGATATTGGCGAGCTTAAAAGTATGTTCAATGTATTTCTCCTCTTCATATAAATATTGAAGGCTACAAATTCTGAGTGCTTTTAAGTGGAATTCGATGATTATTCTGGATTTTATTTTGTTGACAATGACCTAAAAATTAGTATCCGCCGCAAATCAAATAATAAAAATGGTCTCATAAATTTTTATTTTTACCATAACAACAAAATAGAATATCGAGTTCCCCCGCTACTGAAATCATAAAATGATCATCAAACGTTCTGGTTGCCTGACGATCTCGGAAGCGTGAAACCAGGGTAGCGGCTTGACCTTCACACAAACACAAACACACACATATATATATATATATATATATATATATATATATATATATATATATATATATATATATATATATGTAAGGAGAGAGATATATAGAGAGACAGAAGTATGGACGCGCACACACGCATATATATATATATATATATATATATATATAAAGAGATAGAAAGACGGAAGTATGGACGCACACACACATAAACACACGAATGAAAAAAGAATATGCACCAATGAAAAGTATATGCAGTCAATTGGTGTCTGTCTACGAAACTCTAGAGTCGGGATGCAGGACGTAACATCAATCAGCCAAGTGATAAACACTTTATTTGTATTAATGTTCTCTCTCTCTCTCCCTACATATATATGTGTGTGTGTGTACCTATATATATATATATATATATATATTAGGTTGGTGCAAAAATAATGTCGTTTTTTTGACATTCAACTTTATGTGAGAAAACGACATTATTTTTGCACCAACCTAATATATATATATATATATATATATATATATATATATTAATACCTATACTCTGGCGGTGTGAATTGGCTACGCTTTGAGTAGATATGAATGTACGTGAGAGAATCATGGAAGATTGTAGTTTAAAGACAGTAGAATCGACCTTGCTAACCGAACGCTCATCTGCGGCTCAATCGCAAAAAGCACGTCAGGCTATATGACGGTTCCGTATAGGATACAGGTTCGATTCCTGTCGGAGGACGAATATTTTCTATGAAAATTTCTTGGATATTCAGGCCGGTAAATGTTGTTTAATACTGTTTATTATAAAACAGAGCATTTGCTTAAATATTTGCGTCTATAAAAAGAAGGTATAAATATGTGTATATATATTAGGTTGGTGCAAAAATAATGTCGTTCAACTTTATGTGAGAAACCGACATTGTTTTTGCACCAACCTAATACTTGAACAAAATAGACGTCATTAATGTACCTTTAGGATCCTTTCAACCAACGCTTTTTCAAAAGGTATTCGTTCGCGATATCCAAATACAATCAAGATGCATTAATAATAATAACGAGACTGAGGAGGGAAAGTTAGAACGCGATTAACATAAATTTTAATTGTAAACAAATTCATCAATAAAAAAATTGTGAAGTTCCAATAGAGTATAAAATAGAAAAAAGACACTCACTGTCCCTCAATCAACCGCAAGGAACACATGAAATGCTGCTTTTATTTACATAGGCTCGGCTAGGAGATTTTGATATACACAGCCTTAAGGATTCTTAGATGGTAAACCGAGTGAGCAATATGTAGAATGGAAAAAATGTGTCTTCATACTCGTCGGTACAATCAGGATTATCCAACAAATGCTGCCCGATCGACGAGTCGTGAATTGTTTGAATGATTCTAAATATATGGCTTTGACTACTTGAACGCAAATACACAGTCTCCAACATATATATCATAAATGTGTAATGTGAAACATCACAGAGCAAAATATGTAAAAATGAAATATGTACAAACCATTTATATGTTGATTTTTTATTTTTTAATTAAAGTGTTGATGTTCCGTTACTTGACGTGAGCATCTTTAAAACTGAAAAGAAAACCCGAAGGAAAAGTCTTTACCATGGCAACTCAGCTCAAGAAAATAGCGAATACTTACAATTAATAATATGATTGTTAATATATATATATATATATATATATATATATATATATATATATATATATATATATATATATAACTTTTAAAAATATAAAATTTTATACATTTTTAAAGGAAGTATAAAATTTTATTGAAAATCTTATTAAGTTGTTTAAGCAGTATCTATTTTAATATTATTATATTATTTTCTTTAAGTATTATCTTAGCTATAAAATGTGAAATAACCAATGTAACGTTTTAGTACCAAAAAGGTATTTTGCATCTTGTATCTGGGACAGTAAAGAATTTATGGTATTTCCGATTTCATTATTGTGGTCAAGACGTGCGTAGAAACAGCCATAGTTCTTAGAACTGATAACAGAGAAATTGTGCAGTGTGCCATGAAGTATCCAGTCGTGTCTGCTCAGGTTTGAATTCAGAGATTTCCTTCTCTTAAACTAGCTGCCAGCAAAGGCAAGTGCTCCCAATTTACCCTGCTGTTTAACCTATAGCTGGAGGAAATATGGATTCATGCCATATTTATGATTCATTTTTTCGAGGGCAAATAGCGCGAAGTGAACGAAAGAGAATCGACCAAATCATTTGAACTCGACTCGCCGATTCTACAATTTTTTGCCGATAACTGTTGCACTATACGAAAATCCATTTATATATATATATATATATATATATATATATATATATATATATATATATATATATATATATATATATATATATACACTTATCGAGAGAGTGAGTGAGTGCAGCAGAAATACCTCTGACATTTAAAATTCATTTAAAATTTATTTATAATTTTTCAACATTTTATGCATCTTAAACTTTTTAAATGGGGGGAGTCTTTATGTCGCACCTGATACACACACACACGCACGCACACAAACAAACACACACACACATATGTTAGGCAATTCTTTTTCATCATATAGTAAATATAAAATCACAATTTTTTGTGGGGGCACCCTATGCATGTGAATATTTTCAAGTCTAATGATATTCCCGTTTCTATGAGATAATCCTTTTGTAAATGAACGACACAGGGAGCAACAGGTATTACCTTCTAGAAATATCTCGCACACAATGGTAAGACATATAGCGAAGGAAAGCGAGAAGAAAGGACTAAGCATAAAGTATAAGAAGACAGAATATCAGATCATCAGCAAAAAGATGAGCTCGAAATGCGATTTACAGGTGGGGGGACACTAAAATCAAGCAGGTACAGAAATTTAAGTATCTAGGAAGTGTTCTAACAGATGCTGGAAAGTGTGATGCTGAGATTTGAAGACGTATTGGGATGGACAAAGATGCATTCCAAAAGCTAAGCAGTGTACTATGAGACAGAAAAGTTTTGTTGAAAACAAAGAAAACAGTACTGAACTACTACATGATATCTGTCTTCCTTTACAGCAGCGAATGTTGGACGGTCTCCTCAAAGAGACTCGAGGCAACGCAGGTATGGTTCTACTGGATGTTAAAGATACCATGAACTGAATACGTGAGCAACGATGGGGTTTGGGAGAGGATGCAAACAAGGAGAAGGCTTATACTTAACGTCAGGAAGAGGCAGTTGAAATTTCTGGGACACGTGATTAGAAATGAGGGCTTGGAGAATCTGGTACCCACAGATCAGATAGAGGGAAAGAGACAAGGGAAAGCAATGCGTGACATACTTAGCAGGCTTAAGCAAATGGATATAAGAACAGGGTCTGGGAAAAGTAGCAAAAGGACAAAACATATTGAGAACTACAAGGGATAGGGGGAAGTGGAGAGCCATGATTGCCTACGTCGTGAAGGAACATAGCACATAAAAGAAGATAATGTCTTACCATTATGTGTGGGCTATTTCCGTGATGTATATGTGGGATGTATTTCTGCCGCACCCTGTATATGGTAATGATAATATTAGTCGTTTCCCTATAAGGAAACTGACATATAGGAAAAAAATGAGTAAGTACCGACAATGAATTTCGAACGTGACACTCTAGACTTATTAATATATGTTTTCCGCCAAGTGTATAAATAGCGGTGTCAGGCTACTGACTGGAGTGATTATAGAGTGGAACTATCCAGTCGAATTAGTGTGAATTATTTTGCGTCGATGATTTTTATTTTGATTTAAGATTTACGGGAAGTTAAGCCAAGCCTACTAACACTGAAATGGTTAATTATCTTTGGTCGACTTCTTTGTCCTTGTGAAGTAATTATTTGTTTGTTCTTGTTAAGTAATTATTTGTAATTAAATACTGCTTTATTTTAACAATGAAGTCTCGACTTATACTTAATTCTTAATGTTATCCCTTTCTTCCAGTATTGATGGCGATTTCTTTCCTACCATTTTGCTTGAAGTAGTGTGGATAGTCAATTTTTGATTATGCAATTATTTTCCTGTCGAGATATACGGGCTATCCATTTAGTTGTTACTGTTGTTGAAAGTCCTCAAGAGATGTGGTTTCTATTATCTGGAACAGTGTGATTCTATAGCGCCAGTTCACATGGTTCACCGAAGGATGGTTTTCGCCAAGATGTTTGTACGCTTGTAAGCCAAACGTTATCAATAATTTTAAGCTATTGTTTTTTATTGAGATAAACTGTCATGTCGCTCACGATTCTACAAACAGCCAGTGCGTATGTTTAAAAAAGTTTTCTTTTTTTTCCGGGTGTAGACAATGTCTTTTTTATTAGTAGACGACTCCTTCCATCACCTCGATTGGCAGCCTATTAAACAGACTGACTCAGAATATCAATGACATAAAAAATAACTGGTAAAATTTATAGATTTTAATCGGGAAGCTTGTTGTTTTTATATAGTTCAACATATAAATGAGAAACAAGTCGTATTTGTTCTTTGTAGTTCCTCCTTTTACGAGAATGAACTCAATCCTCATCGCATATTGGCGCCTACTTGTAAAACAAAATTACAATGAGAATAACATACGCAAACGGACAATTGCTCTCAGTATTCGAATTTTAATTAATTATTGTTATATTTATTTCTTATTTCAGAAATCGATTTTTTTATTTCACACGATGATTGTGTTTAGACTTCTAATGAGCATTTACTTTTTCTTCTCATCTACAATGACCGAATCCAATCATGGCCATATTTTTACATAGATGTCGTCTCGATTAAGGGATGAGCTCCGCGAAACGGAGTCGCTCTTGCAGCGTGTCTTACTGGCGATGGTCTGAAGTAATGCTTTCTCCATCATTGCGGCTGGCAGAGGATAGCTAAAAAAAGACATTTTGTTTATACTTACTTTGTTCAAACTTTTTTCAATAAATAATTTTTATTGTGAAAGAATATGGTATTCTGGGACAAAAAAAGAAAGGCTAATGGTAGAAAATGGATGCTATTTTAACCCTCATCTCTGCTAGGTCTACTGAGGAGGTCAATATAACCTAACATATGCGTTGATTCTTTCAGATGCCTGATATCCAGTAGCCTTCTCTGACTAGTATTTTTACATTTCATATTAATTGTTAACCACCTTTTTACTTCCATATATGATCAGCCATGCCTGATTTCTTTACCGAATTGCTCAAGCAGAGACAAACATCAACATAGTCGAGCATTAGCTTGAATAAGAGTTACATTTCTTGATCATACTGTTCGTATGAGCATTTTGCGCTCGTATCCCTAAAACTGTCATTGCTTTTTACCATTAAACTAAACTTTTACTGCCTGACTGAGGTTACAGAATACGACAAACACTTATAGAAGACTGAAGAATACAACGACCGAAACGTTGGGATTATAATAATCAAATATAAGGGTACTAATATGGTGTACAATAAGAAGAATTCTTCCGTTCAGAAATTTTGGCTAAAATTAATATTGATAAAGAAAATGTTTACAATGTTTAGCGTTTAATTATTTCCTCTTGAGACTTTCAGGTGTCACAATGGAGTAATAATAAATAGCAGCTTGGATTGAGGTTCGAATTCCAGTCAAATTCATTATAATTCCTTATGTGCTAATACCCTTGGGGAGGTACAAATCCATTTCTTCCTCCAAGCGAAGGGTAAAATAGCCGCACAAACTGGGTCCTATAGCTTTGGGTGGCAACCAGCCTAGAAGGACAACTCAAAATTCAAACCAGCCTGGAGATGCTTGGACTTCGTCAAGCTAGTTTGCCTAGGAAACACCACTGCTTAAACGGCTGCAGTACATGTGGTGCCCCGTAGACATTAAAGTGTTCCGAGACTCGTGATCGTGAAGATTTTCGTGTCTAAGCAGACAAAGTGTCCAATGCACACGACTCACTTTCCTTACTCAAGCTTCAATACGTCAATAGCACACGACTCACTTTCCTTACTCAAGCTTCAATACGTCAATAGCGAGCTAACTAGATATGAACAAATTTAGATAGAGGAGAGAGAAGGGAAGAGAATGTGTGTTATTTTAACTATAATGACTGATGTAATGTGTAATTCTTTTCCTGCAGTTTGCTTTCTGTGACATTATTAATATTACTACTAATACTAAATACTAATAATCATTATTATTGTTGTTGTTGTTATTATTATTACTATTAATGATATGTGTTTGCGAAGACATCTTTTTGGAAAAGCGGGAAAGCATTCACTTATTTTCCTCCCACTTTCTCGACCCAATGCCAACTGTCGGTTCACTCTCACATATTCGTGAAATTCTGGCTTTCGAATTCCTTTAGTCACCCTCACCAACCCATGCCTCTTGCTCTACTTAACGTGTTTTAATGATGGCTACTTCTTTTATTCCTCTGGTTGCGTCATTTTATCCTTTTGTGATTCTTATTTATTTTCCCACTTTTAACAAACTTTAAACCAGTAGCACTGCCCAGAAAATATACAGTAACGATAGCTAGCTAGCTAGCTAGATAGATAGATAGATAGATAGATAGATGTGAATAGAAAAAGAAAGAACGAAAGAAAGAATAAAACAGCTGATGGGATAATGAGAAAAAGAAAATTAATTTCCTTTTAAAATTGTCATGTTTTTATAACGAAAAAACAACGAGAAAAAAGAATAGAATATCAAAATAGGAAAAAAGAAAGCGAAAAATAAAGAACGACGAACCCGTAAATAAATAAATAAAGAAAGAAAGAACGAAAAAAAAGAATAAAACAGGTGATTAATGTGAAAAAGAAAATTAATTTTCTTTTAAATTAGGTTCTTGTAACAAAAAAGGAAAATAAAAAAAAGAAAAGAAAGAATAGAAAATTAAAATATGAAAAAAGAAAAGGAAAAATAAAGGAGGCACCTTTATAGCTAAGTACTGAAATGAGATTCTATATACGCACAGGTACCTAGATCCCTTCATCAGTTTACAATGTACCGGTGATTGTGCATTACACATCGGCACAGTCTGGCGCGTAGCGATCTAGCTGTCCCTGTTCTAGTACATATCGCGATATGTTGATTTTGTAGGAAGTTTAGTTTCCTGATAATTCGCGGGTCCGCTATTATATATATATATATATATATATATATATATATATATATATATATATATATTGGCATTAGGGTCAATACGCAACTTTGGATGACCCTACTTATCTGACAAAGAACTTCTGCTTATGACTGCTAGACGACTTTGCCAGAAGCAGTATATATGAAAAAGGTGTCATCTTTTTTTTTCTCTCTTTAGCCACAGGATGCCGTAGAGATAGGACGTATCTCGTTAACTCACTGGGAAATTTTTCAATACCTAGCCAAAATCATGTCGCGTTGAATGCAATACAGAAAGTATACATCATACAATATCCTAAGTTTACTTAATTACAAACAAGTATACCCCATAATTTAAATAAACCAACAAATTTTCTTTTCAGAATGTACGTCTCTTACAATCTTTCATAGAAACTTCACACGAAAACACACAAAAACTTATGAAATGTGGATATCGTTACAGACACCTTATTTAACCCATTTTTTATTCATTCTATTTAGTTTGCTCAGGCAATAAAACGTTTGTTTCTGTTAAATGTGTGTAATTGTTTATATATTAATTCTCATACCTTGTTTGAAGAAACGTTATATTAATATATTATCTCCCTATATCTCTATATATTATTAGTAATCTCGAAATACATTTACGGTTTGTGAGGCTCTAACCTGTAACTTGTCTACTTTAAACAAAAATCATGTGATAGATAGATAGATAGATAGATAGATAGATAGATAGATAGATAGATAGATGGCGTCAATCGCCACTTCTGTCTTCTTGGTTCCCATTCATCTTTTGTTCTTTTCTCAATCCTCCCTATACTCAGTCTTTTCTCGCACTTTCACTCCCTGTAACACACTGCATACTAGCGGCATTTCCGCCTTGCTTGGGTTGAAATGATTTTTTTTTTTAATTTATATATAGATAAATAAATAGAAAGAAAAAAAGACTTCATACTTTCTTTTGGGTTTTTCTTTTTCTTTTTCTTTTTTATTGTGAAGAAAAAAAAAAAAAAACAAACGGCATATCAACCGCCCCCTTCCCCTGAGGTAGCATGTGTCTTTTGCATCCAACCCACTTTTCATATTTCCTACCTAGAATATCAACTCAACCTAACCAGCCTCCTCACATTCTAACCAGCTTCTCCTTACACGCTCATGGCCGGACGTATTTACAACGAAAACATTATTTTTCGTTCATTGATAAAGAAAAATAAACCAAATTAACCAAGAATATTTCGTGTTTTTTTTTCCAAGTCATCCTTTAAATTCATTTTCTTTCTTTTTCCTTTTCTCTTACAGTTCATTCCTATTTTCTTTTACGTGAACCCTTTCGTGATATTTGCTTCTTGTTATTATTTTATAAGTTATTTCCTACGGGTGTTGTCTGTTGGTCATCGAGAGAGATCAACTGACAGCAAAATTCCTCAAATCTCCAACACTATCCTCAGTATTCTTGCTTATTGCATCGGTCTAATTTATTTTAATTATGCGCGGGATATTTTGATAAAGATCAATTTTAATGAATTTTGATGTTCTAAATACAGTGTGAAAAAATACGATACCCTACGCAAAGATAAGATATCCTACACAAAAATACGATATCCTACGCAAAGATAAGATATCCTACACAAAAATACGATATCCTATGCAAAGATGAGATATCCTGCACAAAGATACGATATCCTATGCAAATATACGATATACTACGCGAAGATATCCTACACAAAAACACGATAACCTACGCAAAGATAAGATATCCTACACAAAATACGATATCCTATGCAAATATAGGAAATCCTAAAAAATACGATATCCTACGCAAAGATAAGATATCCTACACAAAATACGATATCCTACGCAAAAATACGATATTCTACACGAAGATACGATATCCTACGCAAAAATACGATATCCTACGCAAAGATAAGAGATCCTACGCAAAAATACGATATCCTACGCAAAGATAAGAGATCCTACGCAAAAATACGATATCCTACGCAAACATACAATATCCTACGCAAAGATACGACATCCTGCGCAGAGATACGATATCCTACACAAAATATGATATCCTACCCAAACATACAGTAGAATTTAAAAGCGTCTCCGAATCTTTGTAGGGGAAGAATTATTTAGCACCCTCCAAACTCTCTCTCTCTCACACAGGCGGGATGTGGTGAGTCTCTCACTGCTCTATCGCTACTACTATGTTAAGTGTTTGGCCGAACTACATTCCTTGGTTCCACCAAGTCTAATCTTCATGGCTAGGACCCACCATGCCACTTACCTAGTAGCAAACCACCCACATTCCTTCCGTATCTCAAACAGCTTCTTCCCGCGAACCACTGACCTGTGGAACAGACTCGCAGGTTTCCCTGATCACTACAATCTTAACCTGTTCAAGTCTAGAATTAACCGTTATCTTCCCCTCCTATTCATATAAACTACCCCATAACGTACCTCGAGTGACTGAGTGAACTTTACATTAAAAAATAATTTTGGTCTTCATGGCAAGAATTTTGCTTATTTGACTTTCGAGAACGTTTTGTAGATTTGTCCCGTTTTGAATTCCAGCAAAAGGTGAATGGAATGTTTTGTCTAATAGTGAACAAATTTGTGATGGTAAATCAAAAATAGCATCTGAAAGTTTCAAGAGGAGATAATTAAACGTTAAGTATTCTAAACATTCTCTTTTTATAATATATCAATATTAATTTTGGCCCAAATTTCTGAACGGAAGAAAGGTGCTTAACAAACAATGTAAAATGTTTTAAAATTACTAGTCTAAAAGACCACTGGATAAGTAGGCATCTGAAAGAATCAACGCATATGTTAAGTTATATTGGCCTCCTCAGTAGACCTAGCATAGATATAAATACTATGTGCAAGATTTTAATAAAGAAAGATTGATATTGCATAAGCTGCTCTCATTGCAATTCTGTTTTACAATTTTGCGACGTTGAATCAAAAATAGCATCCATTTTCTATCATTAGCTTTTCTTTTTTCTTTTTTTTTTTTTTTTTTGTCCCAGAATACCAGAATGTGAAAATATGGCCATGATTGGATTCGGTCATTGTAAATAAGAAGAAAAAGTAAATGCTCATTAGAAGTTTAAAGACAATCAAAATGTAAGATAAAACACGATTCTTCTTACCTGAAGAGCTTAAGTGATTGGATCACGGAACGTTGCCTTAGCAAATGAAAATTTATCACTTCAAATGTCATTTTTTGTGGATACACATATTTGAGTAGACGTTCCATTCATTTATTAAATAGTATTTTTTTTTTTTCGTCTAATTTATCTGTCCGATTAATAAATAAAAAAATCATTACTTCTTTAGAAATTGATTTGTTTAAGTTCGGCTAAGCTAAGTAGAGCTTTCTAGCATCTGGGAAGTATTTGCGCTTATAAGGCACTTTTCGATTTTGTTTAACGAACGCGATCCTTTGTGTCCGAAATCGGTCTAAAGTCTGTCTGGTCTACGGACGGTTTCTCCTGCAAAGGGGTGCGCAGGGTCTGACACTTGCCGGATAGCACATCTTTTTCTTTAATATGATTTCTCGAATATCCAGGCCGATAGACGAAAATAAATGCATATACTGGTTATTAAATAAACGGAGCGTCTACTCAGATATGACTACCCTCTAAAAATAACGTTTAAAGTGATAAAATCTATGTGTTGTCAACATGTTAGACAAGATTTTGCCAAGTACATCCTGGCGTTTTTTAGAATGTTTTGAAATTGGAATTGAAATCATTTCAAAGTGACATCACATGTAACACACACACGCACACACACACACACACACACACACACATATATATATATATATATATATCAGTACTGGGCTTAGATGGAAAAAAAATGAAAATTAAATTACTTCAACGAAGAATAGTGAAAAATTATGTGGTGTGCCCAAATGAAAAATAAAATAAAATATTTTTAAAAATTAAAATAAAAACATTTGCTTTCCTTAAAACTCCATATCTCTTTTCTCTCTTTCTTTCTCTATCTCTCTCTCTCTCTCTCTCTCTCTCTCTCTTTCTCTCTCTTTCTCATATAAAAACAAGAAGAAAAGACTGAACAACCACTGAGAAACGGAAGTTCACTAGACCAAGTTCTAGTCATTGTGGCGAGAAATCTACCAAAACAAGAAAGGGTCCACGTATAACTTCCTCTATATAAAAAAGGGTAAAAGAAAGGACAACTGAATATAAATAAAATAATTTTGGTCAATCAAAAGAACAAAGAAACTTTTAAGCCAAACTTCGCGCCGAGTAATCTGGAGCCTTTCAGAATTCTATATAAAGAGACAGCTGAGAGACAGCAGGGAGGAGATGGCCAGAATCTAACCGAGCGTGTCTCCTCAAGAAGTAAGGGATCATCTGCTTAAGACATTTTCCCGCTCTTTTTAGGGCTTAGATACACAGAAGATTGGCGCCGCAACTTGTTTCCAAAGTAAGCACACTCGGCAGCTGCCAACAAGATGACGACTACTACCAAAGACAGACTAGTAAATTAATAGCTACCAAGCCGAACAAACTTTCGCCAATCAGATTCATAAAGGACTCGTCACAAATGAAGTCAATTAAATATTCATAGTTTTTGTTTATATCTTTTATTCTGTTCCTTTATTTCGAAGTGTTTCGAATTAAACGTAAATATTACTAAAACCCTCTATCGCTTCTCCACAAACTGATCCAAATTTGGCACAATGTTGAATTTCACACCCCCATGGTGTATCGAATGCAACTATTTAATGAGAAAAAAGATCGAGTGTGGATTGTGATTTGAAAGCTCTTCGTTTTAGAAAGTGAATGTTGGTTGACTATCAAAATCATGGTTCTTCATGATACTCTTTGTTTAAATAATTTTTTTTTAAATTAGAGCCTTTTTTTTAAGTATTTGTGAGCTGGAGAAAAGGCCTGCTGTAAATTCGCCATCGACAGGCAAATGGAGGCTAGCATTTTACGTCAATGAATAGGGAATCGTATTTCTGCTCGGCAGAGACGTTTAAGTCTCTGAGAGTCTATCCAAATCAGAACAGTCCACTATTTTTACCGAATCTAGCATTAAAAAAAATGAAAATAATTACCAACAATCATGCTTAATACTTACCAAGTTAAGAGTAAAGCCAGGCTTGGAAATAAGAAATAAGGAATGTCGATGATTTTTTTTTTTTTTTAATAACTAAAACTGAATTCAACTGTCTAATGGGAAATTATTTTATGTCATTATATTTGCTAACTTAAAAGGTGACATTCAGTGAATACTTGACAATAGTAACTAAGCTTTGATGAATGACTTGTATTATCTCTGTGACCACCTAGACCCGATAAGAAGCAAACAATAGCCTACCAAAAAGTCCTTCCTGTTGCTAACAAAGTCTACTGATAAGAACAAAAACTGATATTTACATCAGAGTTGAAAAGACAGGACACCTATGTAAACGCTCGCATGCAGAACTAAAAGGATAATAGTTCCTACTTTTTTAAAGAAAAAAAAACAAAGAAAATGAAAACTTCAAATCCGATTGTATTATTAAGCATCTTTATACTTGTATCATTTCAAAGTAAGTTTATTTCATTAATTTTCAATAATTTTCTTTTATTTGCTATTGTTGATCAGCCTTTTCCATATTTTATGAAAGATTTTCTTCTCTTTCTTTTTCTTTTTTAAATAAAGTTTACTAATTAAATAACTGAGATATATTTCTTTGTAACAAACATCATTTGAAACTATTTTAAATCGTTCCCTATATTCAGGGCCGGTGCAAGTGTCTCGTGTCCAGACCCCCGAAACTATGATACAAGCCCTCCCCACTTTATTATGTCTCAATTTTCAGAAGGTAGTATTCATATAAAATACAAGTTTTATTATAATCTAATTATGTACAATAATGGATCATATACAATGTAGGTGAACAATACAACGAGAAAAATCGAAAATAAATACAAATTAGAGGCATGTTATAATAATAGATTATTCCATCTTAAATAAATCAATCTATGGCGGCAATTTTTAATATCGACTTGAGATTTTTCTTGTTACAAAGTTAAATTTTAGCACATTCAACATCATGGATAAAAAATAGTGAATTTTATATCGTGTTTTTATTGAGACTTAGCATTAGCAAAAGAAATTCTCGGATTTCGACGAAAATAAAAGACCCCAGGAGAAAAGACCCAAGAATGAAAACTTTTCATCTTTTAAGAGTTAGTTGTGCTTAGTTTAATCTGTAACGTATATAAGTGTAGATAGAAAAAAGCAAATGTTGATAAGAGAGAGAGTATCACAAAGCAATACCCGGGTGGGGGGTACCCAATCTGGTAATATTTTTTTATCAAAAATCTATTTCTGGTAATTTTTTTTTTCCTTAAAAATGTATAGCTGGTAAATGTATTTTATAAAAATGTATTTTATAAAAATGTATTGCTGGTAATAGTTTTTTTCTTCAAATATTTATTTCTGGTAATAATTTTTACAAAGTATTTCTGGTATTAAAACTTAATTTTTACACTTTCATAATGCTTTTTCCCTCAGTTTTGGGCTTAACTATTTGCCTATAGCTGGGACCCTAACAGGTGCTACCACCCCGAGTCAGGGTGGACCTGGGAACACCAGCAATTAAGAGGTGGTTTCACACTCCTCAAAAGTTTATCCTCTTACCCAGGACGTGGGTAAACAAAAAAACATACAAACGGAGACCTAAACATACACCTATATATACATATATACGCACATACACATCCATATATATATATATATATATATATATATATATATATATATATATATTACATATATACACACACATAAAAATAGGTATATACATACATAAACCTACACATATTCTAACAATGTTATTGACGATAAAGTAGAGTAAAATCCATAATAACTTCTAAAATGTAACAAGACACAATTGTTGATTAAGTCTATAAGCAATTAAAAAAAAACATATCAAACAAAAGTAGATTTTAGTTAGTATTGATGATGCACTCCAAGACACAAAGATATACATACATATACATATACGAAGATATACGAACATACATTCACATATACAAATATATAATCATGCATTAATACCCATATCAACACATCCACATATACACATATATAAGTACACTCACATCCAAGCATATATATATATATATATATATATATATATATATAGACACTTGCAAATACATATATATACACATATACATATATACACATACACACGTACCTGTAGACTCAAACCAAAGTTTATATACCTACACATACGGAGAAACAAGCTCACATATGATAGGTGTCAACACACACACACGCATACACACATACACACATATATAAACATACATATACATACCTATAATTACAAGTACAGATATATACGCACATGTATATAAACACATACACATTCAACCATATACATACATATACATACGTAAACATGTATACATATACATACACACACACATATACATGTATCCCTACATACATACATAAACATATCCATACATACATAAGTACACGTAAATAGAAATATACATACACAATACGTCTGGACATATATATATATATATATATACATATATTTTACCCTCCTCTACTTTTCTCCTCCTTTTTTCCTACCTTATATATATATATATATATATATATATATATATATATAACTACTTACATATACATGTTTGTATATATGTATGCATGCATACGAGCAATTGAAAAAACTTTTTCAATAACTATATATATATATGTGTGTGTGTGTAGTTATTTCACCCCAGGGAAGGCAGGAATGCCACTAGTACGCTGAGGGTTACAGAGAGTGAAGATGGAAGAAAACATTGTGTATGAGGGTGGAGAAAGGATAAAAGATGAACATATTTCAACCTTATATGAAAAATAAAGCCAACCCACTTTATATTCACCTCAATTCTAACCACCTTCCATCTGTAATCCAACATATACCTTCGTCTGTAGAACATAGGATTAGCAACAATTCATCAAACGAAGAGGTGTTTGATAACGGTGTTTATAATAAAGTTCTCGAGAATAATGGTTATAAATGTGCTGAAATCGAGTTTAGAAAATACGATGATAGTGGTCCAAAGAAAAGAAATAGAAATAGGAAGATCATTTGGTACACAACCCCATTTAATCAATTAGTTAGTACTAAGAGGGCATAAGTTCCTCTAATTAATAGTTAACCATTTTCTAAAAGTGACCCTCTTAGTAAAATATTTAACAGAAACACATTAAAAATTAAGTTATAGCTGCACCAATAATCTTGAGAAGATCGTAAGCCTACACAATAATAAAATTTTAAACCAATTTAATAATCTGGGTCATAATACAAGTTCCAAGGAAAATATTATTAATGATACTGGCCAATGTAATTGTAAGAATTCTGACCAATGCCCACTGCCAAACAAATGTTTAACTAAATCTCTTATTTATCTTTGTACTATCTCTACAATAGAAGATCCGACGGTTGAAAAGTTCTATATTGGTAGTACTAAGAATTATTTCAAGACTAGATGGTATCAACATGTATTGTCTTTTACTAGTAATACTTAAAGAAATACATCACTTTCTAAATATTTTTGGAGTTTGAAAGATGATAATAAAACGCCATAGGTGAAATGGAAAATTTTAAAAATAGCAAGGATATATAGATCCTTATAGGATCTATATATAGATCCTCATAGCCTTCTGTGTTTACATGAAGAATTGGAAATTATTAGGTTCTTTGATAAGAATGCTTTATTAAATCAAAGATCCGAGTTGACTGTAAATTGTAAACACAGTCTACCTTTTACCTAACAATTCAGTTAGACTTGGAATTTGACAATGTTTTCTTAGATTTTAGTTGAATTGTTTTGAACCATATATGGCTTATCTTTCTATTTCTAAGATTAATTTGGATTTAATATAATTTTGTATTCATCTCCTGGTAGTATTAGTAACATTTTGTACGGATGTATTGGTATTTGGTTGGCATTTTTGACATTTTACATTGATTGGTTATTATTATTAACATCTTTTATGAAGAATATTTAGTCAACTGTTGCATATTAATTTACCAAGTAATTCTATAGGCTTAAATTATTTACTGGTTTCTTAAAGAAGCTATTCATTTATCAACTATAAAAATAATAGGAAATTTACAAAGCATGGAACTTGTTTAGCATTTTGTTATATTACCTCTCCACCCATTTTTTTTCTCAGGAAATGGCAGTATCTAATATGTATAATTTATGTATCCATTAACATCCGCACCTGTTTAATGTCTGTGCTGCCGTTAGCTGCCAATCTATGGGTCAAGATGCATTTATAAAAAATATTTTTTTAATTTTTGCTTCTTCGTTTAGTTTAAATTTAACGTAGGTCATATTTGATTGGTTGATCAGAGTAAAACTCACAAGCCTTATCATCCCCACCTTTTTTTTCATAAAAAGAGGTTGTATTTTGCTTTCAAATCTAAATAAATCGTTCACTCGCCAGTAATTTACAATCGCCTGGTGAGATATGCTTCGAAACACGAGTGCAATTGTGTAGCGATTTTGACATGTTTTCAATGTAATATCCTAAAATAATGTGTGTGTGTGTGTGTGTGTGTGTGTGTGTGTGTGTGTATCCCTCGATTAATGCGGCTAATTTGTACATCGGTAACTATGAAAAAATCAATTTCAAATGACTATGATTAAACTGAAGAATATTTTACCGCACTAATGGAGTATTATGTATGCACTAATTGAATTTTGTTATATACACATTTTAGCGCACTAATCGAAAACGCATTAATCGAATGCACATTAATCAAAGGATGTCTGTATACATGTATGTCCTGAACACCATACCACGGGTTGACCCAAGCCTTGTGAGTGAAATTGGGTAGACGGAACACTTAGGGGACCGTCGATAGCTGTGCTAGCACGAAGTCGCAAGTCATCGTGACCGAGGGTCTGAGTGTGTTGGCCTTGTTCAGATTGCTAATCACGCTAGATAACACGCTCTCTCCCAGAAACTGTAACTAAGGTCTGCTTAGCATAGTTGCAGTATAAACCACAGGTAGGCTCTGTGGGTGTTGAACAAACACAAATGTGCCAGAGCGAGCGTCTGAATTAGTGATTGGCTAGCCGACCTAGTCGACGGGAATCCTCGAATACGAGTGGCCATCTGTGTGTATATATATATATATATATATATGTGTGTGTGTGTGTGTGTGTGTGTGTGTGACAAGATAGATAGATAGATAGATAGATAGATAGATAGATAGATAGATAGATGACAGCATATAAAATATATCTTTTCTCCATTTCATAAATTTGTAAGAAATTCATGAGAAACCAGCCATGGCCAGAAAAGTGGAACATGGCAAAATTTCAATATACTAGCAAAAATAATTTGTCTTAATATTTGCTGTCGAAAGGCCATCCAAAACATTAATTTTAAAATCAGCTTCTAAAATCCTTTCTCTAAAATGAAATATTTCGCATGCCTTCTACATTGTGTAAATGTTGGCCTGTCGGAGTTAGCTCCTTAATTCCCAAATTGTCACTAGGAGTCATTCTCCCTATACTATAAATACTGGGCGTCTTCTCACCTCATTCTCTTTTGAATTTCTTCATTTCAGCGACTACAGTGTAAGCTCTCTTAGAAGTGGGAGACGCCATGAACATTATACACACATACACGTACGTACTAACATTCACCAAGAACAGACACCAATGTTTACACACTCACAAATGTTATTGTCCATTGTAAAATTGTTTTGTTTAATACATATATTTGTTTTGTTTGTCTTCTTTACATCTTCAGTTGAACTTTCAAGTCCGGCCATTTTCTTGTAGTTGGACCTTTCTTGAAGGAAATAAACGCACGTGTTTTTAAATACAACATTCAAACCCACACGGTCCTCAACAGGCCTACTCGTATATCGGAAAATATAACTGCTTAAAGGATAATAGAAAGGATTATTCCCCTCTGACGCCAGCGACCCGAGTTCGAATCCAATAAATCGAATGCAATACAATCTTTCTAATCCTCGACCCTAAGTCAATTTCGGTAAATAACAAAAAGCTACTACAAGCGACTCGCCCTGGATTAGTCGTAAACATGGTGATATTGCAGCCCACCAGTACTGTTATAAATTCAGTTCGCCCAGGTACTTCACTCGTGTGGCCTTGTGCCAGACTAAGACAAGATTTAAAAATTTTTATGAGAAAGTACATCAAATATCTACAAGTATGCACACTCACGGTTTAAACGCCTAAGTCTACTATAACCTGAAAAGAAATTTTGTTTTCATTATATTGCAAGTTTTCATTCTTTCAAAGCAACTCGTTACATAGACGAAATAAAAAAAATCTTTTTAAATTACTGTTTTGTTTAAATCCAATTTCTTTAGATGAAAACTTGAAAATTTTCACTTTTCCAAAATTATAGTTTAATTTTATCCCTTGAAGAGTTCACGCTTTTCCTATTTGAAAATTCTGATGGATTCTTCAGTTAATGATTGAATAAGTTCCTAGCGAGTTTTACGATAATAAAATATCCGTAGAAATTTTCCTGTCACATCGCTAAATATTTCAGCTTAACACCCTTAATAATAAATATTTCAGCTTAACACCCTTAATAATAAATATTTCAGCTTAGCACCCTTAATAATAAATATTTCAGCTTAGCACCCTTAATAATGAATATTTCAGCTTAGCACACTTAACAAAATATTACAATAAGAAACATAAATATGAAGGCAAATCGTTATTTTAAGAAGTGAGTACAAATGAAGAGATTTGAAATTGACAACCATTTCCAACTCATTATAACAACCATTTTAAACATTTCTATCTTCCTTTCTTACTTTCTATCTTCCTTTCTTACTTTCTATCTTTCTTTCTTACTTTCTATCTTTCTTTCCTACTTTCTATCTTTCTTTCCTACTTTCTATCTTCCTTTCTTACTTTCTATCTTCCTTTCTATCTTCCCTTCTTGCTTTCTTTCTTTCTTTCTTTTTCCCACTGAAACCAAGTAATTTGTCTCCCCTATTTTCGCACGGTCAAAATGGAATAGCCCGTTATTTATATGGTATTAAAATTAACAAGACATTATAATTTAAATATAAGGGGAGTTGGGAGAAAGGTCAGTTTAAATTTTGAACTGACGCCAGGGGAATATGTGTCGTATTATACAAGGTAGATAGCCTCTTTAAAAAGTGTCAAGTGATTTATTTATCTGTCGGTCTATCTACCTGTCTATGCCTGTAGTAATACATCGTATTATCTGTTTTAGGTATTTTATCAGATAAATCAGTGGAGAAATTTGGCTTCTACGAAAAAACAGACCAAATAAATATAAAGTGTAATCCAAACAGTATCTTCGCCTTTCGAGAACTGATCTACGGATTCCCGACTGAAAACTGTTCTATAGCGAATATAAATGATACCTATTCGCAAAATAAAACTGAATGTTTAATCAACACGAAATTTTGGTCATTGATGAAGTATGATCAACCACAGAAATGCTCGGGAAACAACGTTTGTATGTTTCAAACGACATGGGAGACGAACGACCGCTCGACAAGTCAATGTCAAAATGCTACTCACAATTCATGTTTTCTTATTGTGAAAGGAGAATGTTTGTACGGTAAGTAACAGAGTGTTTCAAGGCAAACACTCAGATATTTTCTACATTAAGAAAATGATTATTATTATTATTATTATTATTATTAGTCAGATATGGTTTCATGACATTTTTTAAAAAATCAGACATATTTAAAAAAAAAAAAAATCAGACATATTTCGAAAAAAAAAAATCAGACATATTTTACATAGTTAAAGCCCTTCGTAAGATGTGGCCAGTACTCGTGAGAACAATGTTTTTGTATTTCTTTAAGGCAATCAATCTGTTGGAATCTTTCCAATCAATCCGACGGCTCCAACTACAACTAGAATTGTTGATGTTATCATGTGCCACATTTTTGAGATTTCAATTTCAAGGTCCTTTTATTCTGATAGCTTTTTGAAGATCTTCAAAGATACATTGCAGCCTGCAGGGACTGCCATATCAATAAGGAATCACTTTTTGTCTTTGCGTTTTCTAATCACGGTGTCTAGGCGATAAGCTTTGATTGTTCTGTCTGTGTGAAAAGTACCATAAAATTGTTACAGGTCTTATCTCCGTAACCGGGTCTGGGTGATGTTCATACCAATTTCTTGCAGTTTCCTTTCCGCAGAAGTTGCAGATTTTCCAGTGCAGATATTGGCCCACTCTGTCATGCCGCATTTTGTACCGTGCAACCTGATACAAGGTGGTCAATTATTTCTAGATATTTATATACAGAATCTGCATTTTGGTCTAACACAATTTTTAGTATGTTTGTTTCGTAATTTCTAGTTAACAAACATTGTCTTCGGTTTCAGCTTTTATACCTGCACTACATAGCCACTGATGGGTACAGGGTTTGTCTACATCAGCTTGTTTGGTACAGGCAGAGTATTGACTGTGAAGCGGTTCATCTTGTCATCGTTTCTATATCTGGCCCATTGCCTTTGCCTTTGTTTTCTTTTTTTTAAGTATTTTGCAGCTTCAGTCGGTGTATTGTGCTTTACTTGTATTTCTTCACCCATTTGAAACTCCATTTTGAATTTGTTGGCTTCCTTTTACTGAATAAAGTCATTATTATTATTATTATTATTATTATTATTATTATTGTGCGTGTTATGTTTCCTGCTTGTATCCTGTAGAGCCGGGTTTGTAGAATTGTCGTTTAATTGATTGTACTGTTCTTAGTATATGGGGTGTTCCTAGTAGGGCGATTTTCTGGGCAACTTGTATGATGATATTACCTGGGACACTGTTAGTACAATTGTCCGTTCCTTTTCTTACGAGGCACAGAGCTCCGATTACTATCGGTACAGTTTCCGTCTTTATTCCCCATATCATGTTAATCTCGATCTCCAGGACCTTGTATTTGAACAGTTTCTTGATAATTTTTACGGGGGTGTTTTTGTTTTTTTTTCAGATATTAATGCTATGTCAATATACACTTCCTGAATTTCTTATAATAATATCAAGTCTGGCTTTTATTTCCCTGTCAGTTTGAATTGGCATGTCCCAGAGGATAGTTACATCGTTATTTTGGGTAACTGTGTCTGGTTGGTGGTCAGTAGTTTCGATTTTGTGCTTCTTGCATATCCTCTAGTGCACATATATCGCTACATTTCTGAGTCTCTGGGTATATTCATTTTTTTGCCAGCTCCGGACGTCCTGAGATAATATGGTCGACAGTTTCATCATATTTTCCTCAGATCCTGCATTTCGGGTTAGTTCCATCCTTGATTATGCGACAGTGATAGGATCAGGTTGCGAGGCTTTAGTCCTGAGTTGCAATAATTAGGCCTTCTGTCTCAGCTTTCAGCCGGGTGCTCCTCAGCCACTGATGTGTTTTCTGTTGGTCCACATTTGCTTCTTTCGTTCTTTTCATGTATTTACAATGCAACACATTGTCCTCCCAGTTTTGTTGTAATTTTATTTGGCCAAGTTTTTCTTTCTGCTTTACTCGTTTGGCATAGATGCTATTCGCTTCGTTTTTGTTGGTAGGATTTCAGCTGCATTAAGCTGTTTCTTGAACAGTGCATCTTCTTTGTTGTGTGGAATTTGGTGTTTTACTATTTATAGGAGAGTGTCATTGGTTTTTGTGAGGTAGGCTTCCAATCCGATTGTTGTAGTTTTTAGAGTTAATTCAAGTTGAATTAGACCTCGACCTCCTCAAGATCTTGTTGCATACAACCCATCAACATCTGATTTCGGGTGGTGCATCCTCATTTGGGCATTCTTCTGGTCTTGGCGTCCAATCTTTTAATGTCATTCAATTTCCATTTAATAATGTTGAAGTTGTATGTTACTACGTATATAGATAAGGTGTTGATAGGCCTTCATTTTATTGGCCTCATTAAGTCCGCTTTCTACTGTCAAACGCACTCTCCTATCATATTCTTTTCGGGTTGTTTTCTATGAAGTTGAATGTTGTATTCCGTCTCTTTTATTAGTTCCTAAGTATTTGTATGTACCATCTTTTGGTCTAGTTCCTTAATCTTGTTGTTGATATCAAGCTCCAAATCCGTAGTTTTTCTTAGTTTACCACCTTTTTGGCACATCTGTCGATTTCGAACTCCATTCTAATGTCTTCGTTAAATGTTTTGACAATGGTGATTAGGTTTTTCATAATTATTATTATTATTATTATTATTATTATTATTATTATTGTTATTGTTGTTGTTTCCTTTGATTTCTGTTGTATACACATTTCCTTCCGGGTCCCAACCAGAGATCTAAGCTCAGAAATAGCTTCATGACATTTTCCACTGATCATTTTTGTAAAAAAAAAGAAAATAAAACTAAGATCATACACATTTTACAGAGATAAAGTTCTTCGTAAAGTATGAGCTGTACATATGAGTACATTTTTTTGTATTTCTTTAAGGCACAGGCTACCAGGAATCCCTCCAGTGAATTTATCGGAGCCTTTCCCAACCAATCCGAAGGCTCCAACTACAACTGGTATCAGTGATGTTCTCATGTGCTACATTTTTGAGATTTCTATTTCAAGACCTTTGTATTTTGATCGTGTTTTGAAGATCTTTAAAGATACAGTAAATCTGCAGGAAATACCATGTCAATGAGAAAGCACATTCTGTTCTTGTACTCTTTGACCACGATTATTATTATTATTATTATTATTATTATTATTAACAATAATATTATTATACTATTGTTATTTTAATAATGATAATTATTATTATTTTACAAAATTCTTTTTCGCCTGCATTTGTTTCATGATGCCGACTTATAACCAATGACAGGGCAAGTAAAGATATGTGATCTTTTTGTTGTTTCCACTCAATTAAGCAAAAGACGCTTATTAACTAAAAAAAAAAAAAGGACAAAGCTCTTGGTTGGTTGTTGTCTGTGCATGTTAGAACTATTTTTGAGATTTCCTGGAGAGATGGTGCACCAGAAATTTTATTGATTTATTGTTGAGTTCCTTTCTTTATCAGACCCAAAACTCCAACCGCAACAGGAACAGTTTTAGTTTTTAAGTGTCACATTTTTTTCTCATCTCCATATCTTAATTCTTCAAAAATATTTCCAGATATGTTTTTGTCACTTGGTACGTTCATGTTAACTATTACTATTATTGTTGTTTTTATTTCCTTTGATTTCTGGCATGTACACATTTCTTTCCGGGTCCTGCCCAAAGACCTAAGGTTAGAAATGGCAACATGACACTTTCCACTGACAAAAAAAAATATTTTACATAGATAAAGCCCTTCGTAAAGTGTGGGTTGTACTTGTGAGAACAATTTTTTGTATTTCTTTGAGGCATGGACTTCCAGGAATCCCTTCAATTAGTCTACTGGAATCTTTTCCAACCAATCCTTGGGCTCCAACTACAACAGGGATTATTGATGTTCCCTTGTGCCACATTTTTGAGATTTCGATTTCATTATTATTATTATTATTATTATTATTGTTGTTGTTGTTGTTGCTGTCGTGCCATTTTCAATAATTCCATTTGTGGTTAGGACTCTGGGTTTAATTGGAAAAGCTTCTAATAAACTCTTTGAAGTGATCTCTACTCCGACCAACCCTCTTTTTATTTTCCATAAATGTTCTTCCTCCGATCATTTGTGAATATCTGTACTGGTGATACAACAGTATATGGGTGCCCATCCAAAACTCTAGATGACCAGAGTTTTGCAGCAGATCTCTCTTCCGTTCTAGCTCTATCATCTCAGTGTGTGGGGGGGGGGGGGGTTCTAGATGGTTACATCCAATGCCTCAAAACCCAACTAGTTACATTCCATCAACGCTACTCAAGGTTATAGGGCCCAGTCTGCCCTCCTATTTATCCATAGCTGGGAGAGATGAATTCATACCTTTCCTAAGGTTATTAGTAAATGCAATGAACTCAATTGGAATTCGAACTCGGCTCTCCAATTCCTCAACCCGAGCTGCTATCCTTCGATTTATTAATTGTTATATACGGAGTTGCGTTTTGAGAACTCATGTCGGAAAAACTTAAATAATCGTCTGCCCTTACATATAAAGTGAGAAATCTGTCCAAGCGACCATTTCAGTTACCGAGGGGTTCTTTTCTTTATTTCTTACATCAAAAAATATCTGTTCTACATGACTAGCTGTGGTAAAACTCCGTGACATCAGCTTTTTTTTTTACTAATATTTTTCTTTATTTATTATTTCATGTTTCTTAACATACGTTGCAACATGGGCAACTTAGATTTTAATACCTTCTATTTAGACTCTCTCATATTTGTGCATTTATATATAAATGTTGCATTGCACAAATAACACGGAGTTTTCTTGTATCATCATTTATATTTGAGTGCTAATTCAGATGACACAGTGTTGATAGCAGACACAGAAGGAAGCTACAAGGAACTCCAACAGAAGGTAGTGAATGAAAACGAGAACATAGAATGAAACATTAATTACAAGACAGAATGCAAATTACAAATTGGAGATATCAAAATCAAACAAGTTCAAAAATTTAAATATCTAGGAAGTTAGAAACAAAGAAAAGAGTATTGAATCATTCTGTACTGTCAGTCCTCCTATATGGCAGTAAATACTGAACAATCTCATCTCATGAAGACGAGACATGAAGCAACAGAAATGTGATTCTATAGAAGGATATTGAGAATATCATGACCCGAACATATGAGCAACCACGAAACTTTAGAGAAAATGAAAACAAAAGGAAGAGACAGTTAAATGTTTCTAGAGCACATAATGAGGAAAGAGGACATGCAAAATTTGATACTCATAGGGCAGATTGAAGGCAAAAGGTGCAGAATAAACCTGAATATAAATGGATGTCGAAGCAAGGTTTAGGAGATATAACAAAAAGACAAAATTTATTAAGGGCTACTAAGGACAGCGAATTGTGGAGGGCCATGATCACGAACGTCTTGAAAGGACAAGGCACATAGAAGAAGAATTCCGCCAACCACTTCTACTAATACTAGTTAAAAATTGTTGAGTGGAATATTATTTTCCCTTATCAATCCTTAACTCGAGGTAAAGTGCCCAATGCATTTTAAACCAATTTTACAACTATAACAAAAAAAAAGTTTAAGACCACCTTGTAATTTTACTATATTACGGCTACTAATTGCATGACTGTCTCACAAATTTGTAAATGATGATGCTTTCTATTCATTTTAAGCTAAATAATTCAGTGGTCAATATTTTGTATGCCCTCCTGTGCTTTTCATTTACGGGTGCAAAACTCAACACCGCCGATTGAGCGCTGGGACGACTCAGGAACGAGACAACTCAACACCAGAAAAACATAACATTTTTTTTATAACCGAATAAAAGTAATTTATTAAGGGTTAAAACCTTAATAAGTGAATATTTTTCTTTAAATAAAGCATTATGTAAAATATGAATCAGTTTTTTGGGGTTTTTAATTATTTTTAATAAAGTAAATCGGAAAGGATATTTATTTTTTAATAAAGCAAATTGACATGTAAAAAATAATTCAATAAAACATTTGTTTTAATTATTTTTAATGAAATAAATCAAAAAATGAAAAACAAAATGAAGCTGTTTTTGTTTTTAATTATTTTTAATAAAGTAAATCGAAAAGAATTTTTTTAAGTAAATTGACACATAAAAATTAATTAAAAACACACTTGTTTTTAATTATTTTTTTACTGAAGTAAATCGTAATATAATATATTTTTTAATTAAGTAAATCGACATTCTAAAATATTTTTATAAAAAATAATTTAATAATTTACGATTTACTTTATTAAAATAATTAAAAACAAAAAATATTTTACATAATGCCTGTCCAGTCCAAGTCTCCAACCCGTAGAGGAGGATGGATATGACCAGCAGCATGTAAAGCTTGAACTTCGTGTAGAGGCTGATATTGCTCTTCCATATCCTTTTCAGTTTGACCATTGCTGCTGTGGCTGTGGCTGTGGCAATCCGTATGCGGATTTCTACACGGCAGTTGCCATCTTTTGACAGGGTTGCTCCCAAGTATTTGAAGCTGGACACTTTCTCTAATGGTTCGCCTTCCATGATGACACTGGCACAAGTGTTGCTTGTGTTATTCACCATTACTCTATGGATCTCTCTAGGTTGAGTTTCATTCCATATGCTCTGACTCTTTCAACGAATTTGTTGCTCAGGTCTTGCAGCTCAATTTTATTGCCCTCCATAATGTCAATATCGTCTGCGAATACTGTTAGGGCCTTAACAATTTCTTCACCTCCATTTTTCACCAGTTTAGAGGGTATACACACATCCAAGCAACCTTTGTTACCCCCTTCTCCTAATGGGTCTTATTAGTTCTCATGTCTATTGTAGAAGACTTCATGTGGCAAAGCGAACACGTATATGCCTGGCATGCAAAATGAGTGAAGGAAAGGAAAAAGAAATATGGCCACCATAACACCTTAATTTAAGAAAGACATGGTCTTGGAGCCAGGAGAATTGATAAGTGATTGGGTGTATGGGATTTTTTCGCGAGATCAGCTCGGCATAAAAAACACCACGCGTGCGAGAAAAAGAGAAAAGACGCTCGTGAAAGTGGTACTGCGTAAGCGGAGAGACTTTGTCAGCTGGGAAAGTGATTACTTGGGTTAGTTTCACACAAGTTATGAGCGACTTTGTCTTGGTACCTTATGTCTCTGGTCGGTATGATGTTTCTGACCCAAGAAGGAATTCTGTTATCTTGACTTCTGGGTAGACGAGACATGTACAGTCGGAGTATCAGGCCTGTATCTTCTTTCCTGGGTTATTTGCCCTTTCATTAAGGGTGCTGGAGGTAGGCGTTTCCTGGGTTTTGGCGTTAGACCAAAACCCAGAAAATAGACAGGGATCTGAAAGTTCGAGTAACTTCGAAGAAGGCTATCCTATCAGCAGGTGTATAATATCGGGGCTATTGTACTGTAGTTTTGTGAATGGTTTCTGGGCCGTGCAGAAGTCTCCAATGCCATGATGAAGGGTACTGTTACGGCAGTGTATCTTGGCTATTCAATCCTGGTTATTTATGCATGCATGTCTGTCCCGCTGCCTACTAGTCTTTTACCTATCAATACACACACGAAATCAATTAAATGAACAAAACTAGCAAACCCAACCTCAAAAAAATGTAGACCACAAGTATACCATCTCCTACGCCAAATGTTTACATTTCAACTTTCCAGAAGTGGAACTCCATCTTCTTCAGTCCAAACCCAAGCTCCTGTTTCTATTTGAAAGAGATATCAATGCCTCAATCCCACTACAAGAGCTCACAATCCCGTGCTATTCACCTCTTATAACAAAACACGACCAGCTAACTCGCAACAGGCACGGACTCTAGGCCGACATCAAGGGTGGGTTTCTCTGTGACAGGGACGAAAAAAACGAGGACACAGATCTCCCGTATATGTGCTTCCGTGTGGCACTTTGTTCCGTCTTTGGTCTCTATTGATGGGGCAGCAATATCTGTGAGGTTTGATAACATTCTCACTGAATTTCTCTCAGCTTGTGTTCTTATCTGCGGTGACTTCAATATCCACCACAAAGAGTGGTTAGTCCACTCGAAGAAAACCGATGAAGAAGGCAGATATTGCAGAGACTTCTCCATTACCTATGAACTAACCCAGATCATCGAAGAACCCACCCGTATCCTGGATACAACGGAACAGCAAGCGAGCCTCTTTCTAACATTCTACCCTGATAAATGCTTACCAAAAATTTTTACCCCACTCCCAATCACATCAGACCATTTCCTAGTTTGGGTCCAAGCACTTCAAGCAAGTTGTCCCTAGATCTGCTGCCCTTGTTTTGGAATGAATCCTTTCTGAAATGGAGAATTTTATATTCCGAAAATAATTCCAGCAAAAACCAGTCAGCCCTAGTTCACCTCTGAATGCCATAGCTCACCGGAAACACTACTTGTTCAAGTCGACGGTTAAGCGTTATCTTCCAACATTCATATCGACTTAGTAGGACCTTTACCCACCTCAAAAGGACATACACATATTCTTACTATAGTTGACAGATTTAGCAGATGGCCTACAGCCATAGCAGTCAAAGACACTTCAGCTGCAACAATAGCCAGAGTTATACTGCAGGACTGGATAGCAATTTTCGGCGTACCTTCAGTAATAACAACAGATAGAGGTTCACAATTCCAATCAACACTTTTTGCTGAATTTACCCAATTGTTAGGAACGAATCACATCAAAACAACCGCCTATCACCCTTGTGCAAATGGGATGGTTGAAAGATTCCACAGACAGTTAAAAGCTTCTCTAGCTATGAATTTAAATAATGCGGACTGGACAGACAATTTACCACTAATTCTTTTAGCGATAAGAAACACGGTGAAAGAAGATTTGCAAAGCACACCTGCAGAGGTAGTTTTCGGATCAGCATTAACCCTACCTGGACAGTATTTTAATCACAAGACAGACATTTCACCTACAACAACGTTTGTAACAGAATTAAAACATAAAATGTCTCTTCTCAACTTTGCACCAACCAGGAAAACAGAGAAACAAACTTACATCCCAAACGATCTTCACACCTGCAAATATATATTTATCAGAAATGACGCGGTTAAAAAACCACTCTGTTCAAATTATTCAGGACCATATCAAGTTCTGGACGGGCATGAAAAATATTTTACTATTATGAGAAAAGAAAAGGAAGATAATATCGCTATTGATCGCATTAAACCAGCGTACATCAAGGAACAACCTCATACAATACCTCCACAAACACATATTCACACAGAAAATGAGGAAGCTGGAAAACAAAATACTGACATCACACCTACAACGAAAACCGGCAGAAAAGTCCACTGGCCGAAACATTTTAAAGAATATATCACATATTGAAAAACATGTATCTTTCATATATTTTCCAATCTGGGGGGGGGGAGTATTGTGCTGTTTCTTATTTTACTTTCCACACACACATACACACAATAAAAATTAATTCACACCACGTGTATCCAAAAAAATAAAATTGCGCGGGAACTCTCTCCTTACCATACCCTGTGGGGTCAAAAACAAGGACGGCGCACCCAAAAGTGCGGACGTAGTGGAAAGCACACCACGTGATCAAAAATATGATTTATTGACCAATCAGGGCTCGACATAAGAAACCCATTTCTTAATCTCCCCGGAGCCTCATCATTCAGATATAAGGAAGATAGAAACTCTCATCAGACCAGAGGGAGTACAGCGGCAAGCTGACATCACGGCTTTACGGACAATTCCATTGTGTACAAAAAATAATTCTTATATATATATATTTTTTTTTTTACGAAAATAAACAAAAGTTTATTTTACTTTATTTGTAGAGTATTTTCTTTTTATTATTTGTTTGAGGGACTTCTTTGCACCCTCTACAGTTTTGCCTTGGTGATTTTTAGGAACTTGGCCTTCACATATTCAAAGCCTTCTGAGCTCTTCCTGGCAAATATCTTCACATATTATTTCACGCTTAATATGAAGATGGGGAAGAAGATTTTCTGGCTTTACTCATGGCTTAGCCTGAACTTTAGAAATTCATATTATTCTCGCTGGGGCCGCTGTGATTGCATATAGTGCTTCGCAGTCGCACGACTGTCCCAAGGGCATAAAAAACAATTTCTTGAATCCTGATTGCATTGCCATCAACACTCCAATCACCTTTAATTCTCCACATATATTCCAGTTGTATGTTTAACCCTAGAACACTAACTAGTATATAGTAAGCAGCGCAAATATCCTATTTTTAATTACAATTTTCAGTACCTGATTTTCTTACCTAAATAATGTTTTTCAGTTCCTATTAATTTTAACTCAAAGTACAAAGTTTGATGTTCTTGTGTGGAATCTTCCACAACAAACCAGCGTTACTTCTTTTTAGGAAATGCACTCTTCCTATCTGGTAAGTAACATCCTACTTTCATACAAAATATCAACGAGAAACCATTGGTCAATCACAGTACATCCAACTTGCTGATTGGTCAGTTTCAACCAATCAGATCGCTCTCACGTGCAGAGTCAATTTAGGCGCCAAGTCAATTCTGATCCTATGACGTGATACAGGCAGATATATAAACCCAACACGTGTAAACTCCCTCGAGTTTCTTTTCATTCATCTCTCTCTCGCGCGCGCGCGTCTCATTCCTTGCTACCAAGTACCAAGATGTAATCTTCAAGAACTCCCGTCTTGACTAATGCAGTCAGACGTTAAAGACCATTATCAACATTCACGCAAGTACGAACTCTCTTCTGAACTTTTACCAACTTGTACAATACACAATTCCAAACATGCTAAAGAAACTTTATTCTTTTAAACTACAGTTTAATAATTTTACTTTATGAGCTTAGGTACAAATATTACCTAATCTAAGAGACACAACTCTGTCTAACCTTTTCACTCAATATTCATGCATGTATATCAAATATTAATAAATTCAATTGTTATGTTTTGAAACAAGATGTTTATGAATCTTTATTCTCTATGTCTTGTATTAATTGTTGTGGATGGAAGATTATTGAACACACAAAATTTTAAGCCTTCTGATAATTCAAACCTTCTATTCCTCTCCAACACACATCACACACATCCGCAACACTTGCATGTAAAATATTTTAAATAAAGATTTATATTTAATTTTTTTTTTTTTTTTTTGATTTATTCAAAATCGGATATGATATACACATGGTTAGTAGTGGCGTAACTTTAATTGATGGTTAGTGTTCTAGGGTTAATACTTTGTGACATCAAAGAGTACCTGTATATTCTCATAACACACCTTCATGTACACTGAATATATATATATATATATATATATATATATATACTATGGGAATGCATAGTTTCTTATTGTCGTTGTGAAGTAGTATTGCCTTGACTCTTCTCTTAGATGAATCAAAAAATACTCACCATTTAGATGGAACATGTTCTTGGCACAAATCGTGAAATAACTCATCAATGTTATCACAGAAACAAAGTGGTCCGTCCGCAAGGAAGAAAGACGTCAATTGCTTATTTCTCTTTCTGAAATGAAGAATACAAACATCGTCCATAATCTGACAGTTTTCTTTGAGACGAGATGGTAAAAGTCAGTTTTATCCTTTCACAATACCAATTCTCTAACCAAATCGTTTAACTCACCTTGAGAAAATTTCTGTTTCGTCTTCATTTTCAAAAACAAAAACTGGATCCACTACGGTTGTTTCCACATCACTAATTGACTCTTTGTCAGACAATCTGAAGGTCATTCTCTTATGGTACTGAAACAAGAAGGTCATCATCGTTCTGTGGTATTCGTCGTCTTGTCGATTCTATGTTGGGTTAAACAATCTTATGCTTGGTCTTAACTGGAAACCCACATTCGTTATCTATGCAGAAAATAAATCTTCGTAATGATCCGTTGGTGCTCTTCATATCATAGGTACTGCAAACGGCATTGCACTCTTGCTTTTATTAAGCCAATCATTTAGACCATTGGAACACACTGAGCAGATGATATGTGACGCGCAACTCTTATCTTCATCCTCGAGAAGGCGTCCAATTGTGATAACATGTTGCTGGATTTTGGTGGTAAATGAGCTACAGATAGAACAAAATATATCAGTACTGTTCTTACAATGGCTTAATATCCTGAATAGAACTTGATCATGATGAATATAATGACGATGATGATTGAATACTGGACGGGTGATGATTATCGGTCAACTGAAAAGAAAACAGTAAAATTTATGGAGATATCAAATATGGCTAATGGAATATTTTGTGAAAAATGCTTAACTAAACCATAAATTATTTTAATACTTCATAAAATTACATAATAAACACAATTAATGATAAAATGCAAATCACTAATTACCTGTATAAGACGTTTTACGGAAGGTAATGAGGCTTATCGGCGTTTTATGCCCACCCCATCTCGTCAGAGAAACTATGCCTGATAAAAGAAATCCGAAGACATTTTTAAAATTCCACTGACAAAATTACATATAATACAACAGATAAGATTCCTGATGAAAATTCGTTGTTAACTAGTGTTAAACGTTTTCTTATTAAACTCCAAAATCGTTTATTTTCTCAATAAAATATAATTAGTACTAAAACTGAAAATGCATGTATAAAAATTAATTAGTCTGTGTACTGCTTCGCTTAATTGGGTCAAAGTGGTCTTAACATGTCTCGGTTAAATCAGACTAAATCAAAAATATAAACTGTGATGATTTATTTGGTTGGTTGGTCGGTTGGTTTTGTTTAGCGCCAAATCAACACCTCTATGGGTTATTTAATAAAGAAATATAAATATTTTGGATATAATTTTATGCCTTCAACTACAGATATTTTCTACATTTTATACTTTCAGGGTAAACGTATACTTTTAGATATATAGTTTGTAGATGATAAAAAGCATTGGTGGTAATTTTTTAAATATATTGCTGGAAAATTTCACTAAAAAATGTATTGTTGGTAATTTATTTATAAAAAATTTTTACATTTTAGTGTTATATTGATTGCCATTTTGTTATACAAATCTACTGTAGGTCATTTTACTAGCAAAATCTATTGTAGGTCATTTTACGAGCAAAATATATTTTTGCTCATTTTATTATAAAATCTATTGTAGGTCATTTTACTAGCAAAATCTATTGTAGGTCATTTTACTAGCAAAATGTATTGTAGGTCATTTTACGAGCAAAATATATTTTGCTCATTTTATTATAAAATCTATTGTAGGTCATTTTACTAGCAAAATGTATTGTAGGTCATTTTACTAGCAAAATGTATTTCTGGTATTTCTTTTTAATCGGTATCAACCCAAGCAAGAGAGTAATGTCACTAAAACGCAAAACGTTACAGGGTATGGAGGGATTAGGAACAGAAACATTAGCAATGAGGAGAAGAGAGCAATCAGAAGGACAGTACATAGCGATTGACATGGCATTTAAATTTTTGTAGATTAAAGTTGTCTGAAAAGCATGGAGCCGGAAAGGAGTTCCACAAGCGAGAAGAACGAGAAAAGAAACTGATAGCATAAAAGTTACGGTTACATCTAACCAGCTCAACTGTAAATTGATGAGATCTCAATGCCAGTCTAGTACTACGCTTAAATTCATAAAGTCTAGGTACCATAGCAAAGCGCTCATCCGAACAATTACAATAAAAGTATTTGTAGAAAATACACAGAGAAGCAACCTTACGATGATGGAAATTTTACTATAAAAATGTGTCCATAGCTGGGACCATAATAGGTGCTCACACACCAGATCAGAAGTTGGGTGGGGGGGCAATTAAGAGGTGGTTCCACACGCCTCAAAATCTCCAGTCTTGCGAGCTTCCTGCCGGATATAGTTTATCGCCATAGCCAAAATTAAAACTGTGATGAAAAAGAAAACAAAAAGTAAAGGGTAATATCGACTCCGTGTTTTTAACGCATTTTTTTTCGTCTTTTTTTTTTAATATTATTCATTTACTTATTTTTCTACTTCTTAATTTTAGAGGAGAAGAAGATCGATTTTTGTGAAGAAAAAAATATAACTGGAAGCAAAATTTACATTCACAATCCCAATTTTCCGAGCTTCGACAATCCTAGTGTGGATTACGAATGCAACTGCGCAGTAAAAAGTTTGGAGCCGCTAAAACTCAACGTCATTATGTTTGCATTTAATTTCACTTCAACAAAAAACTGTTCATCAAGCCTTGACATTTACAACGAAAATACTTCATACAACTTAACATGTGGCTCACAAATGTTCAATCAATCCATCTCCATTTCGGATTCACATCATATCAACCTGAAATTGACAAAGCGTCAACCCAACGAGGCATATCAAATATGGCTGAAAATTCAATGTAAGTATTCTTAATAACTTTCAATAAACAATAATAAAAGTAATAAATAATTAGACATTAATAACTCTTATCACGTTCAACGCCAACGTTTCGGTCTTGATTTTGTTTCGTTAATGAGTTTCGACCGAGAATTGAATAATGATGCTTCTCCACAAACCAAACAGCATTGCTGCGAAATCAGGTATAACTTACAACAGTGTGAAGAGAACAAAATGGGGACGTTAATAATTAACATAGTTTAGTTCTTAACAAGTGAAGTAGCGAAAACGATAATTGACATTATTTGTGTTGAACCTATTAACGTACTTTCAACCAAATATAGTGGAAAATTAACTCAAGAAGACGTTGTTACTTCTTCATTTACAAATGAAGAAAAGTAACTTACTTTGAAAATAAACATTCGAAATCCTAAATTGAGCTCAAACACCAATCACTTGCTTCCTTGAAAAATACAGGGATCCCTTAATTAGTGTAGTTAACGTGTGCATTAAAAGATACGTACTAATTGAAAACGAATTAATCGTATATAAACAAAATTGGCAAACAAAATAGCGACCCATTTTCCATTTTTAAATTTTTCTAAGAATATCTTGTTATTCCGTCTAAAGTTAAACATTTAATACCCGAAGAAAGGGTGTGACGGACTTCACCACATTAATTTAACTTTAGATTAGGAAACAAAACTGACGTGAAAAAGGATAATCAAAAGACATCATTACACAAAAAATATGTATTTATCAAGATGTACAACGATGTGAAAGAAAGCATGCATTTAAATAAGAAAAGGTTGAATAAAACAACAGTTGTCTCTCTTTAACTATTATTTTTGTAGTTCAAAGTTCACTGGAAGAAAGTTTATGAGAGTTTTTTGTAATAATTGTTCTCAGAAGATTTTGCTGTGTAACTGTGTAAAGAAAGATTATGTGAGTGTAAGGAATGTTCAGCATGTGAGTGGCGGTGTGAGTAAGACGGTTGGCGCATGGTTTCAACTGTCGTGGATTCGTTTGGCAGCTGAAATCTCACTAATTATCTAAGAATATTTCTTGCTTATATAGGTGACCATAGACTCCAAACTGCTGCGCGGGAAGAGTTATTCTTCACGTGCAGACAATCTGATTGGTTGGCATTGACCAATCAGCGAGCGAGTTTTGGGGAGACTCAAGAAAGTTTCTGGAATTTGTTTCTCCTAAAAGCGCACAAAATTGACTACATGAAAATAGAGCGATTACAAAATTGTCGCATTGCTGCGATTTGTAAATTCTCTATAATTACGTAGTGGTGATTTATTAACCAATGAATGCTTGTCGTTGTATGTGATTTGTATTTGTGTATGTACGTATGTGTGTGCGATATAGATCGGCACAAGGAATCTTAGCTATCAAAGAAAGATTTCTTGTTTAACTTATTAGAAGAGTAATCACATCAATGGATGTGGTAGGAACTTTCACCTTCGTAGTTTAGGGATGTAACGATCTGAAAAAACACGTTTTATTATTCTAAAATGAATTCTAACGCACGATCTCTCTGGCTCATCAACACAGAAAAATACATTTTATAAGCCACTTATGAGCAAACTGGGGTCCACAGGATACATACGATCCGTTTCGTCGTTCAAAATAACACGCTTAATTTCATAAGGAAAATAACGTTTCTCAGAATTTTGTTTTGTTTCGTTCTCACTTGTCCACTCACACACTCTCTCTTCTAATCACATGCATAAACAATGATCAAGTACAATGTTTCTTGAGTTTTGTAAACTTTCGATAAAAGACAACAGTTGATTGACACAAAGATTGACGTCAAATAGTCTTAATATTCTGCATTTTTTCTCTTTGTTTACATTCAGAAAACCAGCTTGTGGAATCTTCCACATTAGCTTTCCACCTTTTCGGAAAAGATATATTCTTACCTAAAAAAAAAAAAAAAGCCTTAACCAATCACCACTTCGTTAAAGTAAATTCAATCTTCTATTGGTCAAGAAACACTAAACTGTAGCAAAGTCGAAACAGATCCTTCTTCCCACCGAAGCTCCCTGGAGCCGATTTTTAGACACCAAATTCTATATAAACAGCCGCATGACTCAATTCAAGTCAGTCAGTCATCGAGTTTCGTGAGGTGCTACCAAACTCTACACGTGTCAATTCACTGACTCAACATGTCTTCAAAATTCTCAACAAACTCAACACAGCACTCAATCGACCATTGTTCATGTGGTAATCAAATTACAATTGACTTAAAAAGTGAACATTTTCACTACATAAATAGTAAATGTACAATTCATCAATTTAACCAAACAGTTAAAGGCAAACAACTCTTCACGACTTAAATTCTAACTAACAAGTAACACATAAAATACACGCTAATATTTCAATGAACACATTTGAGATGTTTCCTTGCAGAAACCAAATTATATTAATTTCACTAACAAATCAAAACCATTAATTTTTATTGACCAAATTTCTGCATGAGCATTCTTCATAACCTTGTCTCAATTGCCACAATCAACAAACATTCTGTTATCCTTGCATGTATATCTATTGTATATATAAAAATCTCTTTATTGTTGGATCTCTAACCACTGTGTTTTTAGTCATTTCTTGCAATGCAAATTGTCCTTATATTCTTTATTTGATCTACGTGTTGTAGGATAATGCATAATAAACACGCATAATCTTTGCCTTTACATAAATATTATCTTCTGATACATTTTCACTCACCTACAACCCGCAACAAGCTTCTTCAAATATTTTCAGGCTGATCAATTCGCTTTTTATTCATATATTTGTTTTAATTTTTCTAAACTTTATTTTCAGTTCTTTTTTTCTTGCTCTTATCTTCAAAATTATTTCATTTGTTCTGTAGCGGACCGTGTGGGTTTGCGTGTTGTTAAATTAGGAACACGTGCTATTTATTCCTGCTAGATCGAGGGTCCAACTACAAGAACATGGCGGACTCAAGTTGAGTTCAAACGAAGAGGTAAAGAAAACAAACAAGACCAATATATATATATATATATCATCAAATATATGTATTAAAGAACAAGATTTACAATGGACTTAGACATTAACATTTGTGTTTGTGTGTGAACGTAAAGAGTTTGTATATTGGCGAAAGTTCGTACGTACGTGTATGTGTGTCTCATGGCGTTTTCCCACGAGTGGGCGAAAACGCGGATCTCTACGAGAGATCACATTTTTAAATGTGTCCGCTGAAATGCAAAGTAGAAAACGAGAACGAGGCAATAAATTTGCCCAGTATTTATAGTGTAAGGAGAGCGGCCGCTAATACCAAATAATTAATTGTAAATATTTGTAATAAAAATTTGATTACAGAAACCTCACCAAGAGGCCTTATGAGCCACGAGACACCACGATGATAGCAATCTTCTCCGATATGAGAATGATACTCTTCACACACGCACATGCGCACAATTTCCTCTGTTTAATTTTTATTTTATTTATTCTAGCTGTTGAATATGAGCAAGTGACTGTGGAATGCCAAAAGAGAAAATATTTTGGAACCCCAAAGACTGGTGCGTAATAGATTATTCATATTTTGTTTGAATTTGGATGTGGGATTTTTTTTTCACAGCCCTAACTTAATGTTAGTAACCCATAGAAAAGATTCATATTTTCATAGTCAAAGCATATCACTCACTTATTAGCAATACCATTGGATAACGCATGAATATGTCCTACCCTGCAAATTACAGAACATTTGGTGCTCTCTAGCCTAGAAGAAGAACTCTAAATTCAAAACCATGGAAAAATCAACAGAAAACTACACTGCTGTCTTTCCTAAAAAAAATCAATTATGGCAATGCACTATTTACATATATTGAAGAAAAGCAAGCTGTGGAGACTGTCTAAGTCCTGAATGTCTTCAAAGAGAATTCAGTTTCTAGTTTTCAAAAATTAACTCTGGTAAATGTTACACACACCCAATAAAATTTTCCCTTTCCATATATTACGCAATGTTGGGTACTTCCTCGTGGTGTAATGATTAACAATTCTGTTGTCATGGTGACATGGTCATGGCAGCGGTAGTAACAGCAGCGACCTGTGTGGCGGCCGCGCCGTGCTACAACTGTCCTGGTCAATCTCTCTCTCTCTCTTTCTCTCTCTCTCTCTCTCAAGCGGGAAAGATCGCGATTGACCATCGTTGCAGCTCAATTCATAGACTGGATGTGATGTGTGGAGCCTAATGCACAGAAAAGGACTTTTGTTATTTCGTTTTTTGTCTTTGTGACGTTCACATGCGACCAGAATGAATGAGAATGAGATCTAATTGTGACAGGGTATAACAATATCACCTCTGGACTAGAGTATAGTAATTTTTGCATTACACCACCCAGGGGTTGAACTCATGAAATCCAGTTAACTATATCTGCTTAACGAATGATATTATCCACTAGGCTGAGAGAACAACTTGGTGATGAAAACTTGCCGCCTTAAACTTAGTGTCACGTCTGAATCTTCGAATGAATCAGAGTAAATGCATTTATTCAAACTGTAGCATAATTAGGTAGTGGAATTTTCTAATCTTAGGCCTAATATTTTTTTTCCTTAAAGGCTTCCATATAATGTTCATTTCTATGCTATGCCTTTAGCACTCTGCATTAGTATTAGTGGCAGAATAAAGTTGTTGTACAGCACATACAGAGTGATAAAGGCTAAGGAGATTGTTTTTGCCCCCTTTTCCTTCTGCACATCATCAGCCATATATAATTTTATTCTCTCATCCGGGATTACGCATTATGCAAATTTAATAAAGGGCTTGATCTAGGATTTCACTGAAGCTTACAAACAACTATAGACACCTAAAGAAAGAAAGAAAGAAAGAAAGAACAACCAAGAGGAGGACACTAGTCCGAGTAAATGAGTGATAATTCTTCATCTTAAAGTTCAGGTATAAAAAAGGCAAGGAAATTAATCTGAATTGATATACAATGATTAAAATGTTCCACCTAAAGATTTTAGACAGCTTTATTTTTATTTTTTCTAATCCATGTTCTATTGAAATCCATATCTTTCTAAAAAAAAAAAAAAAAAATGTGACGCTTTTTTTTATACATTGTGATAATTCGTGTATTTTCTTCAATTCATGTTAAAACTTTGAAATTTTTCAACAGATTTCAGCGAAATTTTCACTTACCAAATTTAGAGTTTATAATTAGTTCTGAATAAAAAATGGTATATCAGTTAAACTAACACCAGAAAGATATAAGTTTTAAAAAAGAATATAAAACACTACTAGAGTTATTGATTCCTATTGTTTTTCCTGGCAAAATAAAAACACATAAAAGATGGACGGTGACGAGAATTCTAAAAAAGTTTATAAGTCTCATCATCAGTCTACATACCTAAAACATGCATATCAGTCAGCACAAACACCAGTAACCAAATGAATCAGTGGCGCCACCTGACTCAAATGGCTAATTCATCAAGTGGACATAATTCATCTGGTGGTAAGCACCACTCAAATTCAGGGGAGCAAATTAGTCAAAAAAAATTCAGGAAAGTTTAGCTTCTGTGCCTGCAAAAATAAGTGTGTCAAAAGGATAGTTATTCCATTGACACTGCCATTACACTATGATGTATACACTTTTGACTCTCTCAAAAATATTTATTTACAAGATTATAAAAATATGTGAACCAAGTACAATGTCGTACTTATTATTCACTGTTTACAAAGATTTATTATTTACCATTTTGTAAAGAAATAAATTTGAAAATAAATCTTTTTATTCAAAGATTTATTAAAAATTATAAAATTTGTCAAAATATGTAAACCAGCTACAATGTAATATTTATTATTTGCAATTTTATAAAAGACTATGAAAACAAGTTTTTTTTTTTATTTATAATGTTATAAAAATGTTATAAAAATGACAATGAACTAGAGAATAAGAAAATATTAACAAACATAGATTTATGTACCTGCAATAAGAAATAATGTCAAAAGGACAGTTTTTCCCATGACACTACTTTTAAACTATCTTTACTCTTCTGCAATATTTAAAAGTTTATTGTTTTAAAAAGTAATGATTAGAATTGTAATAAAACCTAAACATGATCAAAGAGAATTTATACATTTTCTTTGTTCTTGAGAATTGACAACAAAAATAATAAAAACTATTTATTTATTTATTACATTGTTTATTAGAATGGTTGGCAATGGTTTTCAAACTTTATAAAATGGTGAATAATAAGGATTTCCTTATTGTTGGTTTACATATTTTAACAATTCAGTAAATATTTATAAATTTATGAATAAAAAATGTTCATATTTATTTCTTTATAAATTGGTAAATGATTACATTGCATTAATTTTAATTATATTAGATTTTAGAATCTTGTAAATATAAAATTATTCTTGCAAATAAACAATCTAATAAATAGTGTTTAATATTTTTGTTGTAAATTCTGAAGAACAAAAAATGTATAAATTCACTTTCATCCTATGTTTAGGTTTTATCACAATTCTAACAATCACTTTTTAAAACAATAAATATTGCCAAAGAGTGAAGGTAGTTAAAAAAGCAATTTCATGGTAAAAACCATCTCTTTGACACTCCATCTTATTGTGGGCACACGTATTCATGTTTACCAAAATTTGAATAGACAGGATTTTCCAGACATTCTCTTTTCAGATTATTTTATATTTTTTGTTTTTTAAAGCAATTCACCCCAAGCAAGGCGGGAGTGCCACTAACATGCAATGGGTTGCAAAGAGTGAGAGCAAGAGTAAAGAGGCATGATAGAGGAAAGGACAGGGAATAGATCAAGTCATCTGGAGATGTCAATTGACATTGTATTTGAATATTTGGAGATTATAGATATCAGGGAAGCAAGTAAGAGGAAGGGAGTTCCACTGATGGGAAATGTGAGACATGAAGCTATTGAAGTAGAAGAGATGGCTACATTTAACTGTTTTGACAGTGAAAGGGTGGAACTGAGATGCCAACCTAATAGCACATTGAAATTCATGCAGATTATTTTTTGTTTTAATTTTCTAATTTTCTTTTTATAATTATGATCTCAGATCGAGGATGCCTAATCAATAAAAATCCAGGGTCTAAAACTCCCTTCGATTATAGGTGACTCCACTCCCTATTCTTTTCCAAAAAACATCATTTTGAAAAAGGTTTAAATTGTTGTTAATTTTTTTTTTAAATTAGAGGAAATTTGCCAACACATTAAATAAGCAATCTAATAAATAGTGTTTAATATCTTTTTTTGTCAATTCTCAAGAATAAAGAAAATGTATAATCATTGCCAAGGGAGTCAAAAGTGGATATAGTAATAGCAGTGTCAAGGGAATAACTGTCCTTTCGATATGCCATTAATTTACAGGCTCAAAAGCTGAACATTGCCAAAAATTCACTTACTCTGTTGACGTGTTTCTCTTCTACAACACATTTACTTATTCCATTAGCTTACAAAGCATTTTAAACTGTTGTTATAATTATTTATGCCATGTCAATTATAAGAGGAACTGGTAAAGAAAATATCAGCCTGACCAAAAAGGGGTTTCACTGAAAAATTCTGTTGTTTGGTCATTTGGTCAGAGTTTAGGAAGTATGTTAAGCCAAGGACTTTTGAGCACCTTCTTGTACAGTTCAATGATGTTGCTCATCATGAATTTTCTTCTTTTTCTGCCAGAAAGTACAACTTTTCAAACGACACCTGGTGTGCCTTTTAAAGAAATTGTTTCTAAAGCTGACCTGGAAAGAATGAATGATTTTATGTTAGGTAAGTGGAATTACATTATTTTCATTAGTTTCAAATTGTAACATTATCATTGTAAAGACTAATAAACAGTTGAGGCTAAATCTCTCAAGCATCAAATTGTTGTTTATTCATCTCTCCGATCTTCATCAATTAATATTGGCTTGAAGGTATGTGGTTTTATGGGATTTCTCCAAACGTGAACTCTTTTTCTTGCAAGGATGTTATAGACTCTCTGTCTTTTCCCTATCAGATAGGGTACATATATCTTCTTGTTATTCAGTTGATCCATGTGTGCACATCCTAAGCATAGTTGGGTCAACTACCTGTTTACATACTGAGAGCAGTCTATGAATCTGCTCCTGAAGGCCAGGAAATCATATTCCAATTTAACCTTCTGATGTATTTGGATTCCAGGTCAAAACTCATTTATTTAGGAATATGAAGAAGACACTCAGAGGACATAGTGGGGTACATAACTGCAATAAAGTTAGAATGCCATGATTGAGAATGAAGGAGACTATGTCAAGGACAAAATTTGGAATACTAAAAGATTTCGGTTCATTCTTTTACATATTGGATTTAAATCTCTTGTAACTAAAGAACAGGCATTCATTTTTGACTGACATTCAAAGATGGTCTACATCTGAAACCATTTTCTCTTCTTCCAGGTGTAAAAATTGCTATTGGAGTTGTTGCTGGATTGATCATGTTAACACTAATATTCATAACTATACGCACATACAGAAGGTAAGATTATTTATTTACCCTGTGCTCCGCCTCCTTACAGTTGCAAATTTAACACAATATTACTATTTGTTTACTGATGGTCATAAGAGTGAGGGTCTGAGGAGATGCAATGAAAAGCAAGTAAAATGAAGATGAAAGAAATATTAGTCATAAATTAATAGTTGACAATATATTTATTGAAAATTGAGGTTTAAACTATTTTTTTAAACTTTTTTAACAAAACTTTTCTTTTCTATAACAGATATGCAAATATGTCAACCCAAAAGGATCCAATAAAGCCTCCTGATGATAAAGAAATCTTTTATTAGAATTCTGCAAAAAAAAAAAAGCAACAGAGCATGCACTACAAATGTATAAAATCCTAGGATTTAACAGACTGTTTTGTTTGTGAATATCAAAATTTGGAAAAATTGGAACTCTCACTTTGAAGCAGAAAATAAGTTTCATACCAAAATCTCTTTGGTTGCTGAGTTGGTACCAGAGGTCAGTTTTCAAGTTAGCCAGGATTTCAAATACTAACTTTCAAGTCAGACAGGCTCTTGACTCTTTGAAGATTAGTCCAACACAATCTAAATGACCTTTTCACCAGGACTATTTAGCTTTGTACCAAACTAAGCTAAGCTAGGTTAATATTAATAAAACATGATGCTTAGATATTCATCTAACTCTTTCTTTACAGGGTAGAAAACTCTGTCATCCAGGATATTTTTTTATATTAAAAATCTGAATGTCGAAATTCTAAACAATAATAAAATAAAAATGAAGAGAACATAGGTATGCCTATTAAATAAATCATTTGTATTTGCAAACATATGTACATGAATTCAATTGCGTCAAAACAGAGTAAAAAATATACTTTAATTAAGTCTTTGTATGGTTGGTACACAGAAAAAAATCATGTCTGAGAAAATACTTTTCATTAGGTTGGTGCAAAAATAATGTCGTTTTCTCACATAGTAACATATGTGAGAAAACGACATTATTTTTGCACCAACCTAATAGTTGGTCCTCAATAAAATCTGTGAGAAAAGATTTTGATCATCAGAGAAGAGTCACTGACCATCCCTGCTGTTATTGTTGATGACTTGTTTGAAGTCACCAACACATTTATTTCAGCAAGCACGGGTAGTGGGTGGGTGAGCAAAAAAGCTATGTAGCCATGTCTTGTGCTTGAGCAGCTTGACAGTCACATCTCTGCTCTTGAAATCCATGGGTTTTATAAGATTTTTTTCAAAAGGTAAGCTCAAGAAATATTGTTTTGGTTTTCATCTGGCCAAATATTTTACATGGTGATGTTAATTTCTTAACTAATAGACACTTTGATTTAAATAGCATGTGTTGTATTGTGTTATCTTTCTGTCATGTTTGCAATAGTGTCTGTTATTGGGTAGAAAATAAAGTTTGGACATGTTTTAATATGATACATATGTGGACATGTAACTGTGTTGGAAATGGGGTTTAGTTCCTATGATACTCCCCTCAGATTGATAAATATTGAAAAATATTTTATCAATATGTAATGTTTTAAATTTGCTAGGCTAAGTGACTTTTCTGCCAGATTTCATTGCAACATTTTTGTGCATCTTGGTTTATTGAAACTGGTTTATGCACTTCTGTGCCAGTTGAAGATGCATGTTCTGCCATACTGTTTTTGGAGATAAACTCAAGTCTGCTGATTTTATTCTATTTATGGAGACAGTGCCTTGTTTACCATTTTTAATGACAAAATATTTTTTATCTCTCCACTACTTGAAAAGGTCCTGTTTATACAAGACAGAGAGGGTCTTTTCACTGCATCATTTAAGTGTGAAATGCCACCAGTTAAAGGGAGTATAATCTCAATTGATAAGGGGTGCTGAAAGATTTGGGTTAAACAAGGGTTTAAAAATAACATCTACAAATATGAAAAATCTACTCCCTTGGACATTGCAAATTTAAGTCTCTCACAGCTGAATAACTCATGTTTATATGCAGTATGGTCTACTCTAATTGGTTGCAAAGTTATATCAAAACTACACAATCAGTTCTCCAGATTATATATATATATATATATATATATATATATATATAAATAAAGGCACAGGGGAGTAATAGATAGGGGCTCAGACTGGGGAATCTGAGAATTGAGTTAATTACATTTAGTTATGTGCTAATACCTTCAGGAAAGATATGTATTCATCTCTTCTATGAGTAAATATCAATGTAGACTGGGTCCTATAATCGTGGACAGTCTAGAACTCTGAATTCAAAACCTGCAAGGTGTAGTTTGGCAATCTTGTGGCATACTGTGCACCAGTTCTCTGTATTCAGCTCTTTCCAAAAAGTGTAGTTGATTCTGTACAAACCGCTATAATCAAATATGTTCAGGTAGTCTGGATGTTGGATCTAAGAACTAAGCTGCTTAATCCTCATATGACAGGAGAGTTATATATATATATATATATATATATATATATATAATATGTATATTTATAATATGTATATTTATATGTATATTTTTATGCAGCAAGCATTCATCCAAACAAGTTTAATTAAAAAGAGCCAACAAGGTCTGTCTGTGTGTCTGATATTATTTCTTTGTCTTTATTATATTACTTCAATTTTCAGATATGTTGAGCATCGTGGTTGAAGTTGTGGATATACTGTCTGGAGTTCACATTTTGTTATTTTTATTCAAGTACTTTCAACTTTTAGTGTCATTATCAACAACTAATGTGGTGTCTTTGTAGTAGTTAGAATTCCTTTGTCTACATCCTGGTATTCTTTGGGAAGCTGCATGTTTGAAATGGTCTAAAATGATGTTGTGTAACAGCTATTAGGAATAAGGCCACATAAAAAGAATGCAATTTATTTAGGATTCTTGAAAATAACTGCAAAAAAGTTAAAAAAGTTAAAGTTTATAAAACTTAAAAAAGTTAAAATTTTAAATAAAATTATTTTACACCAATAAATATTTTTTGATTAAAAATAATTTTATCATAAAATCTTTTTTTTTTTAACAATTCAGATTTTCTGTAAGAAATGCCAAATAAAATAATGTAAAAAAAAAAAAAAAAAAAAAAGATGCCAACTTCAGTTGTCCCGAACAGAAAAAAAATATCTGTTTTAAAATAGGAAGCAACACTTTCCAGAAATGAGGTAACAATTTATTCCATACCAAAATATATAAAAAAATTTTAATTTTTTTTTTTTTTTTTTTTTTTTTTTTTTGAATACAGAGATAGATTAAAAAAAATATTTCGTCCAATTTGGAAAGAGTCAATTTTGGGAACTTTTTTTTTTCCTTTTTAATAAATAACTGCTTAGAAAGCAAAGCAGATTGAATGTTGAAAAAGGCAGGATATAAGAAAGACAGGATCTGGTCAAGAAGAGATCTTTGGTTGGCATTGACAATTCCCTCAAAGGAAAATCTGCAGGAAAAAAAATATATCAATTAAACAACAACCAATAATGTCAGTATGCAGATCTTGTCTTGTTATTGATATCAAAATCCATTTTTTTCAATGCAATGATTCTATCTTAAAATAGATCAATTTTGAAGTACCAAACATAGGCCTCGGTACATGATTATTGAGATAGTGGGGAGGTAGAGAATGATGCTTTCAATTTAAAATGGAACCTATTTATCAAGATATTTTTTTTAGTAATCACTCTGAAATAGTTTCAGCTGATACACTGATGTTTACAGACAGTTCTCTGAGGTTCTTGGATCAGTTTCCATTACATAATTATCACTGATTAATGGATTTGGTCAATCTCTCTTCCAGTTTTATAAACTGAAATCTTCATTTGAAATCTTTTTATAATACCAAGAGCATTATTCCTAAATATAGTATTTTAGTATTTAATATTTTAGTCTTAATGATGTCAACTTCCATCAAGGCTAGAAAGGAACCCATGCAAGTATAAAATCTAAAAATAATGAATGATCAGACCAAAAATGGAGTACTGTTGTCATATTATTTAACTTAGGAAAGAAAAGAATAGTAAAAAAAATACATTACTGCCAATCAGACACCGAACAACTGCCAGTCACAATGAATGGATGTCCCCTCGAGGAGGTGCCATGCCTTGAGAGAATATTGGGCCTCAAGCTCACACCAAATTTCAAGTGGAAATCTTATATATGATCCATTGCTAAAGATGCAGGTAAAATGATTGGCTCCCTGTACTACTCTGGTAAGTACCTGACCTTTCATGCTATCCTCTACCTTTATAAGAGCCAGATCAGGCCAAAAATGGAGTACTGTTGTCATATTTCAGCAGGAGTTGCCCAGTTCTCATTTTCTAATCTTGATAGAGTCCAAAAGTATCTGAGAGTCCTTGTTAAAGAATTATTTTACACTCTCCAACCTATCTCTCTCTCTCTCACACACAGGCAGGATGTGGCAAGCCTCTCATTGTTTCCATGGAAAGTGCTCAGACAAACTACATTTTGTTCTGCTAGGTCTAACCCTTTACGGCTAGGACCCACCATGCCAATTGTAGCAAACCATCCATGTTCCCTCCATATTCCATTGACAAGAAGTAAGTTTCACTTGAAGAGATTTTTTCCATAACCACTGCCTGTCTGTGAAACAGACTCCCAAAAGAATGTTTTCCTGATCACTACAATCTTAACCTGTTCAAGATTAAAGTTAACCTTTTATCTTCCCCTCCTATTGATATAAACTAACCCTTAATGTAACCCTCTACTTCAAGTAGACCTTGGGCTTTGTATAAGGGAAACCTTACTGTAAAAAATAAAAAAACATTTACAGAGTAATCAAAAAATGTGTTAATTAAAAGCTAAAACATCGATTAAAATGTTGTCATAAAAATAGAAAAAAAGTCAACCTTAAAACAAAATTATCCAAAAAATCAATTTAGCTAAAAATCTTTGTACGAAACTTGAGTAATTATTGAATCAATTGCTAATTATAAGAAAAGTATTTATTTCCAAAAGAAGTTGTCTCATGTAATTAGGCACAATAGAAACATTGAACTTTCTCTGTTACTTCACAGACTTAAAGGTCTGAATGCAGTTGGAGATGCTGATCAGAACATCTAACATTCACACTTAGAAAAGAATTCAAATTCATAAAGTTTATATTCATCATTTATTAAGTTAGTGCATTTTGCACCACTGTGGTCACCACCACTGCCCACCATCCCACACTTGTGGTTCATGATGAGTTTATATTATGCTTATTATTATTATTTTGATTCTTTGTTTTTGTTTTGTTTTGTTTTTTTGTCCTGCTGCCCTCAGAAGAAAATTTTGCTCTTAACCAAAGTAATGGTAATAGTCAAGCAATGGGCTACCATAAATTCAATCCAGTTTTGAGAAAAGGCAAAAAGAGTTAAAATGACACAAGTGGTACTGCCTACCCAAATATCTTCTGGGATATATCTGTCCACAAACTATTCAAAGTCTTCTAGTAGTTGTTAGAAAATCTGCCATAAGGAGAGTGGCCCATTTGGGGTCTAAATCTTTGAAAACCAAATTGTCCAAAACCAGGAGAGCCATAACTACGAGGTCCATCTCCTTGGCTGTAACCAGTGTCATATTCTTGTTTTTCATCTTGAGGTTGTCTATTTTGTCTTTCATCTGCAAAAGAAACAAGTCAACTTACAAATGTTTTCAAGTATCTGAATAGTCTAGAGATGATTAGGGAAATTTTAGTAAAGAGTGCACAAGTTTAGAGGACAATTTAACAAAAAAAAAATTCTTTTCATAAGATCTTTTTTTCCTTATTTCTTTTGTGATACAAGAATTGTACACTTTTACTTGCAGGTTTTTGCATGGTTCTGCAAATTGTCCTAATACAAGGATGGAACAGTCAAGATTGATGAAGCAAGTTCAACAAACATTTAACACAGCCAAGAAAATTTTAGCCACTAAAAGAGATGACAACTTAAAGAGTATCTTATGATGCATTTTTTTTTGTAGCTGATGAACTCACTGCCATTGAAATTACATCACAGGAACTTGAAGACCCATTTCAAGTGATCTTCAGATATGAGAGACAAGTCCAATGAGTTGCCATATACTATGATCCCAGTTTCTACATTGGCCAAGCCATTGACGTTACATCTCCAACCAATGCAATAATCAAGTTTCTAGTTCCAACTAAAGGTAGAAACTACTTTGGTGGATGACATTGCACAAGTCGAGTCAACTTTTGTCATATGATGGGACTTAGGTGTAATGCCAGAATCTGGAATGTTCCAGAAATACTAGTTATAAAAGCTTATAAAGAAATTCAAACTGCAAATCACCATTATGAGAGAAAATGCAGTAGGGCTATTCAAACTGCCCAGAAATTTCCAATAAACGTAGTTTTACTCATCTCAATTTTTATATATATATATATATATATATATATATATATATATATATATGTGTGTGTGTGTGTATATATTTGAAAATTGGCTTTTTGGGCTTTACAATAAGTGTTTATTTGAAAAATTGACCTCTGGTTCCTTTTGTATAACAAGTTTCAAAGTTTTTATGCTGTCAGTCCTTTTTGGGAATGTCAAAAATTGTATAAATTTACCAAATTTTCTAAAAAAACAAATACATTTATGAGAAAGAGTTTTAACATTATAGACAAAATAACTGTTCTGTTGAATTCCTCATTCAAAAATGAGTAAAGATTCAAAGCTTCAGGCTTGTACCCACACCAGATACTTTTTTTTTTTTTTTTTTTTTTTTACAATAAGTTCAAGAAAATATATTTTTTTTATCCTTTTTTGCCCTACTATCAAATTTTGCTTCTGCCTGTACTTACATTATGAAATAAGAGTTTGTTTTACTGATGTACCTTAATCTCCAAGATACTGTGAAACATGCTGAGAAGTTTCAATGACTTAACTGTAAAATTGAAATTTATATGAATGGTCAAATTTACCTTCCAGTTATTTTTGCACTGTTTTTAGAGTGGAATGTGATCCCCACCCCCTGTTTAAGCTAGTCTTATCTAATAATTATTAATTCCATTAGTATTATCTTTCTTTTATTACTTAATGACATTGCATTTATGATTTTTCACTTGCTTGAAGCCTGCATCTTCACCTATAAACTCTTAAAATAGGCTTCTGGCCCATCACACTCAAGTCAGAAAATCCAACAAACTTTGAATGGTCAACACTCAGTTGCTAACTGAGCGAGCAAGATAAATTTGGTACCATTTTTTGTTTTGTCAAGCTCTACATCGCTACATGAAAAGCTTTTAGATATATTGAAGAAAAATAGTTTGGGATACTTATTAGAAGGGACAGGAAACAAGAGATGAATATGGCAATAAAGATGAAGACAACAGTCTGAACAATGTAAATAATCCTGCCTGATGGTTCCAAGGTTGTCAATGGTATTGAAGTCAGGTGAATTTCTTAGATCCTTGACAAATAAATCGACATGAGATAAAAAAAAAAAAAAATAAAATGTCTTACAAATTTTTGTGCAGCTTAATCTGTTTTTTCACTAATGGGTCTGCCACCAAACCCCAGAAAAGCAATAAATATTTACAAAAAAAAAAAAATAAAAAAAATGGACAGGTGCTGGATTGTTAAGAGGAAGTATGCTCCTTTCAGAGAAAACATTCAACTTCAAAAAGTTAGCTTTATTAGAATATAATAGAACAAGACTCAAGCTTTAATAAATAAATATACAATTAAAGAAAATCGCAGAGTAAAGCAGCCAAAACATTGTAATAAGAAAACAAGAGAATTAGTCTACAGATTTCCATGAATTGTTTATACAATGTACAACACAACAGTGCATTTTCTTTCATGAATTAAAAACTGTGCGTATTGTATTCTTATTTACTCCATATTAAAATAGGCTCCTATTCCATTAGAAGAAAATGAAAAATTTAACCAAAAGTGGAACGTGTATTTACCTGGTGGGAAGATTGCATACATGATTGGCTTTAAAGGTCCTTTGGTATAAAGTAATCCAACAACAATACCTGACAAATGACCTGCACAAAGATAATAGCACTTAATTGTGAGAAATCTATACATTTACATATTGCACACAAAAGTTCACAGAGGAAGAAATGTAGTAAAAGAGAAGATATAAAAAAACAAGACATAGAAAAAAAAAAAAAAAAAAAAGAGATCAGGATAGGCAGAGAAAGAATGGAAACAGCAAGTTTAAAGGTAAAGAAACTAAGAGAGAAGAGGAAGAAGTCAACAAGGATGAAAGGCAGTGGGGGGGGGATATCAAGTGAAAAGAAAAAAGCATGAGCATGAAAGAGGAGTCACCAAGGAAAGAGAAAACAGCAATGAGGGGGAAAATTAGGGCAATTCCAAAGGTGGTGGTGGTGGTGCTGGAGGTAAAAAAGCAAAAACAAAGAAAATGAGAGTCAAAAAGGACTTACCAATGAAAGAGGACTGTGGAGCAACCATCTGGATAATGAACAATTCACTCCAGTACATCAATCGAAGAGGAATAGGAATTCCAAACACATATTGGCGCTGATTGGGTGATGCTTGATCTTGCAGAACAACTTTTATGGCAAAAATTACAGCTGGAAACAAATATAACAGAAAAATAGTAATACAAAGCACACATGTGATCAAAGCAAGTGAATCAGCTGGAGAAACCTACCAAGCAAAATTTAAATGATGCATTTACTGGTGATTGGACATTGTCATAATTGATAAGAAACAGTCACAAGGTAAGGAGAGATAGCCTTCATTGGTAAATACTAAACAGTAAAAGTTTATAATTTAAAAAAATATTATTACTTAACAAAATAGTCTAATTTTCAACTATGGATTAAATAACAAAGCAAACATGATTCTCTAGCCTTGAGTGGTAGTTAGTCTAAAAGAACAACAACTCTGAATTCAAAACCATGGAGAAAGCAACAACACTATCTTTCCCCAAAAGAATCTAGATAGTTCACTTTATAGATATTAAACAGAAATGAAGTTATAGAGAACTGTGATCACATATTCGATGAAGAAATGAAGCACTTTTTCTTTCTTTCTTTAAAATAGTTTGTGTAGGAAAATGCTGTTAGCTTTTGCAGGCAAATCAAAAATAGGTTCACAAATGCATTTCACATACTAAATTATTAGTAATAGACATATCCAGTTGTCCTCATGTCACAACTAGACATATATAAAACTTTGTATGTTTGAAATATATCTAAACTTGATTTTCTATCTTCATATGTGGCCATTTTAGAGGTTAAGGAATAGAGGGAAAGAGTGTCATGTATGATTGCGAAACTACAACAGATTTTAATGACCAGAAAAAAGGTGTCATTAAGTCTCTTCTCAGTTTTTAAAGCACACAGCATTAAACTAAGACTATTTTATCATTTCCTGTAATTCTTTATATAAAGGAATACAAGTTCCAATTTCATTTTGCAGACTGCCAAACTAAGTCATACAACTGAACAATTCTCCATTCTGCTGACCGACTTATTTCCATGCAAGTGGAAATAATTATTTCTGTTAAATTTGAAAACTTTTTTTCTTATGCTTTTATCTTGATCCAAAAACACTAGATGACATGACTAGGAATTGTGATCTGACAACTTACAACTGACATATCACTAAACTATCATCAAAGTATTCTAATAACTGGTGTTTTATGACTAGTATTTACTTGTATTTATTTATGACTAGTATTTACTTGTATTTATTTATGACTAGTATTTACTTGTATTTATTTATGACTAGTATTTACTTGTATTTATTTATGACTAGTATTTACTTGTATTTATTTATGACTAGTATTTACTTGTATTTATTTATGACTAGTATTTACTTGTATTTATTTATGACTAGTATTTACTTGTATTTATTTATGACTAGTATTTACTTTCATACACATTCTCCAATTATTTTACTTTTATTCATTATTATTTAACATATTCAAGAATTTGCTTTTCAGTCTAATTTTTCATGATTTTCTCAAGTCCAATGTGTAAGCATTTGAACTAATTTGTCCTTATTGTTTTGTTTGCAATTACAACTAGACTGACAGACAATTAAAATGAAGGCACAACAACTACAATAATTTAATATGAAAGAAAAAAAACTGATCTAACCGGTTATCGCTCCTCAATAAATTACTGCAGTTGCCCCCACACACACATACACACACACAAAAGTTTACCTTCACTTTAATTATGTCTGTTCTTCTTGCTGCAATTAAGTGGGGTTTTTTTAAGTCACAATTTAAGTACTGTACTCTATGGCCTACCTCAGAAGTCAGTTATATTTTGATATGGTAGAATCTGATTTGAAGTAGAGGGAAATCCCTTCCACTCCCATATATATTCTTAGTCTCTCTCTCTTCTTGTGAGAAAATACATTCCCCAAATCATTTGTATGTTCTTAATTCATGACCTACAAAGGAACAAGATTAAATTCACCAACACTTTCAATCTTTTCAATCAAATCATAACTTTTGTTAAAAGAAATTTGTCACAATTCCCAAATCCTCATTTGGTAGTAGAAATTTAGGTTCATCTCTGCATGAGGTATTTTGCACATTCCTAGTAAAATCAACCATTTGCAAATTTTGCTATGGAATATCAGACACATTAAAATCTACTTTAGAAAAGTGTTCACAAGATCTTTCTTCAGAAGAAATGCTATCCCTTAGGCAATTCCTTATTCTTTTAAGAAAAAGTCTTTATAAAGACTACATATTTATTAAGTTATTCTTTCAGGGGAACTAAATTTTACAATTTCTTCATTTGAAAAATGGGCAACTCAGTATAATAGGAAACTATCCTATCCACATATATTTTACAAAAATAAAATCATTGTTTTCTTTTAACAAAAATAATTAAGAATGTTTTTTTTGTTGTCAAGTATTTAAATAAATAAAAAGCAGTAACAAATACTGAGTTTTAAAAAATAAAATTTAAATATCAATATTGCTATAAAATATATGAAAATACTGAATTTAAAAAACACACCAAAGAATCTTTTCTTGAAAGAAGAGAAAAGAAATCATCTCACATAACATTTTTTTAAATTTCTCAATTTCACTGACACCTCACTTTTGGAAGGTCTGTTTTAGATCATGTTACACAGGATAATTACATAGTAATTTTGGTAAATTAAAATTGTCAGTTATTTTTTTAAATCCATAGCTTTCATGTTATTAATACCTATGCTTAGCTTACTGATTGGATAATTTAATCAGCCATACTTGATTTTAAAGTTTCTGTAGAAGGGAAAACAGCTTACCTCCTGGAACAAAACATGCTTATACATGTTTCACGTGCAAAAAAAAAAAAAAAAAAAACATAAGAGAAAATATGGCTGATTCAAAAGCTACAATTTAAGAACAACTAGATCTCAGAGCTCAGAAATTTTGAAAGAAGAATTTGTGGTTAATGGAAATTTCCAAGCTTCAGCCAGTCGATAAAATCAGATGGGCAGCAGAGGCAAACGAGTCGAGTGGTTGTGCTTTGCGTATGGAGTTTCCCTGTAGTCTTACCAATTGTAATTGAAAAGAAAACAGGTTACAACTGGTACCTCCAAACAGTCGTACCATTTTTTTGTTATATTTTCCCCATGGATCTGAGGCAAGATGGAGAGTACAGTGGTTGAAATGATATGAAAAAAAGATGACAAAATTAGTCTGAATGAACCAACAAAAAAGAAAACATTCAAACAAAAAATGTTGGCATTTGCTTTTAACCCTTATCCAATCATTCAGAAAATATTAACTATTAGCATACAGAAAAAGAAATTCAATTTTTAACAGGTTACATAAAAGAAATAAAACAAGCATGCAGATTGATAGAATATTCCATGTAGACACATGACTGGTCTTTGGAAGGTTAAAAGAATTTATTGTCATAATGATGATTTTTTTTTTTTTTTTAAATAATAACAAACATTCTTATTTACCTGAAAATCCCACAGCACAGGTAAGCTCGTATTGAGCATTTTCAGTAACAATCATTAAAAGAAGGTTGAAACCGACCAAAAGAGCTCCTGACAAGAAGGTAAAAACAATCAACATGAAGGCGAAAAATTCACTTGTCAGTTTTCTTTCAAGCATAACACCTTTTGAGAGAAATGAGACCATGTTGTAATAAAGGTGCATGTCATTAAAATGGCAGAAGGCCCCATAGAGGAGACGTTGCCACTGTTTGTGGGTCCAGACATGGTAGACACTAATGCAAGCTTTTTCTACAGAAGGAAATATCGGCCGTGGAAGAAAGTAGTCTTCATAGTGAATGGCAACATGGCCCAAGGTAGTGAGCAGAGTGATTGGTGGGATGTGCGTCCAGCCACCAAGCTTCATCAAATGGTCAAAGAGAAAGATAAGGATAAGAAGGGAGCCTCGGTTCCTTCGCCCATCCATCTTGTGACAAGCTAGACAAAAAAAGAAAAAAAATTATTATTTACATTTTATAAGATATAAATCTTGTAAACTCATTCAAACTTGGTATCCTCATTCTGCTTGTTTTTACATTAGCAGTTGTATTCTTTAGCCTTCTTCTGACATCTATTAATATTTTTGGCATTTCAAATCAAACCTTTTATTTTGTTCAAAGAAGTAAACCATTCTCATTTCACTGTTCACAAACTGAATAAGGAGTTCCATTTCCTATAAACTGTTGTATCATCCACATAGATATTGACTAAGGATTGGAGTACATTCTTAGGCAAATTATTACCAGAAAATAGAAAGAGGCTAGGACCAAGAAGAGGATCCTGGGGAACACCAGCATTGATCTTATGGGCTTCCAATGACTGGCCATTAACAACAACCTTCAGGAACCTACTTCTTAAGAAGGACTTGATAATTAAGAAAGCCATTCAAGAGATTCCATAACTGGAGTGTTTATGTAACAACACCAAATGCACTACCTTGACAAAAGCCTTTGATATATCTAGGCTGATGGTTCTCTTGATATAAAAATTCAGAGAAAACAAAATACTTATCTGACTGGCAAAAATTTGTAAGACCTGAATATTGTTCATAGGTATTTACAACTACTTCCAGGCCTTCTATACATAAACAAAAGGTTCAAATTGCTCATTTCATTATCATCCATGATTGGGTGATGCTGCTCAGTTGAAAGTTCATTTCAGAATTTCTTTTGACTTCTGTGGGGAAAAAACCCATGTTTTATGCCAGGCAGTCTTGGATAGTTAACACAAAAACTCGTTGTCTCATTTGCATGCAAATTATGGTCGGTCCTCGGCTGTATAAAGCAGGCGTGTTTTTGCTTCTGAGCACTTGGTTTTTTGCTCATGAGAAGGTTGGACGTGTGACACTATTTTGTTGTTTACCCTCCTCACTTTTTCTATCTGATACTATCAGTTGAGTCATTGCTTTACTACAACAGTTGACTTTTATATTCAAGTACTTAATATCTCATAGAAGTCTTCTTTTGGCTAGCTTTATTTGATATGGGGTTTTTGGGTTTTTTTTGTATTATATACTACTGAAAAGTCCTTGCCAGTTTTATTAGAAAAAAAAAAAAAAAAAAAGGTAGACAGCAAATTTGACATACCCTTAGTCCTCAAAGTAATCCCCATCAGCATCTAACCTTTTGCCAATGTGTCTCCCATGCCCAATGCCCTGGAAGTAAAAATCAGGTGTCTTGGACACAAACAAGTCTGTTTGGCTGTTATTCTCCTCTATGGCTGCCTTCAGGGCATCATCATCCAAGACCAGTTGCTGGCCACTGTGGGGTTTCATCACAAAGGAACAGATCACCTAAACTGAACTTCTGGGACCAATCCCTGGTGGTGAGTTCACTAAAAGCATTATTCCTAAAGGTTGGACATATTTGGTGACTTGATGCAGCAGTGGACAAGCACAACGTAAGCTGACAACCCCAAATGAGCTGTTTCAACATCGTCATGTTTCCTCACCAATGTAGTGGTGTGTGTGTGTGTGCGCGCGCGCGCAATATACCACCATTGGTCACGCGCAATGATCCCACTTCTTTCCTGGCACAAGACACACTCACTCGCATATCAGTAATAACTTCATCCCACCCAATGTAAAAAAAATGGCAAGGACTTTTTTTTAAGTTACCTTATACTTTAACAATGGTTTCAAAGAAATGTTTATATCTTATACCTGTTATTCATTCTAGATATTTTTACCTATAGAATGCTTGCACCAGATATTCTTTTGAACAGGAGTAGAGGTTTAGCCCTGGTTTCCAGTTCTTTCTCCCAAAGTTTTGTAATTCTCTTTCACACCCAGTAGCCCATTGTATCTTGGTGGCATTTTCACCCTGCCTGGAATGAAATGATTAAAAAAATCTATTTGTACTAAGACCTACTTTTCCCTAGGCATCTTTAAAAAAAAAAAATGCATCATAAACTTCTATCTAACAACTGTATTCTATTTGGATACTTGTTTTGTTATACAGTGCGTTCTGCTTGATTATGCAAAGTAATGTTTTCATCTAACGTGTCAATAAATTCTGTTTTTTTCAGACTTTATGCTTCTTGCAGATTAAATTATACTTTCAGACAAGAGAATATAATCAATGAAAAAAAAGTTGTACAGTAACAGGGTTCTTTTTCTCAAAGTATGTAAAAAGGCACAGTTTCAAGTGTTCAGACTGATTAAGCAATCAGCATATAAATCCTTAATATGGGGAAGAAAAAAGTGTCTTACTGAAAACGATCATGCTGAAATTACTCGCATGCTTGGAAGTGGTCTGTCAACGCTAGAAATTTCAAAAAAGTTACATAGAGACCAACGTACAATCAAAGCATTCATCTTAGGCAGTAAATCATGCAGAAAGACACCTAAACGATCGCATTTGCGAAAGTTAACTACCAGAGATCTTTGTAAAATTAAATATGAAGTCTCAAAGAAACCGCATGAAACTAGTAAAAAAATATTTGAAAGCGCTGGAGTGCCCAAAGTTGGTAAAACTACCCGTTGTGATGTCCTCAAGACCTTGCCAAAGTGAAGAGTCCCATCAAGAGGCCCCCATTGAGCAAAGCAAACAAGATGAAAAGAGTTGAATGGGCACAGTTACATGAAGATCAATTTTAGCAATGTGATTTTCACCGACGAGTGCCGTGCTACCCTTGATGGGCCTGATGAGTGGTCATCTGGATGGATGTTAAATGGTCGACTGGCAGTAGTATGCATTCATCGACAACAGGGTGGCGGAGGAGTGATGTTTTGGGCTGGGATCCGTGGAAATGAACTAGTAGGCCCACAGAAAGTAGCCAAAGGGCTTAAGCTAAATTCAAATGCATATTGTAGGCTTTTGGAAGATGCCTTTCTGCTCTGGCTTGATGAACAATCAATTCAGAAAAGAAGATCATTGATATATCAGCAGGATAATGCTCCAGCGCATAGATCAAGAAGCACCACTAATTGGCTATCAGACCATGGGTTCAAAGGGCAAAATTTAATGGTATGGCCTCCAAACAGCCCTGATTTAAATCCAATAGAAAATTTGTGGTCTATAGTCAAGAGGCAGATTAATGCTGAAAACAAGCAATTCACCAGCTTAGAAGTCCTGCGGAAAGCAACTGTAAGTGCTTGCCGATCAATCAAACCTTCTGAAATTGAAACATTGATGTCAGCAGTGGACAGACGCCTCATAACGGTTTTGAAGAATGGAGGATGTCATGTTTGTTCGTAGTCGCATTAACAGACTTGTTTTGTTTAACAAGCTATACATATGTATTATGTAATGTAGTACTTAGAACACAATGTATAAAATAAAATAGTATCAACAACACTTTAGCTCCTATTCTTCAGAATATATTGCTTAAATTGGATATTTTTAGGTAAAAATTAACTTTGCATAATCAAGCAGAACGCACTGTATAAATTCTTCACATTCAAACAACCATCATTTACTTTCTTAAAGAATTCTTACAGCTATACATTTCCATCTCATGTTCTTTGCATGAACATTTACTACTAGTGGAAGAGTGAACATATCTCATCCATTCAGTTATTAATAGTAGTTGTAGTAGCACTAACCAGCCCTTTCCAAAAAAAAAAAAAAAAAAAAAAAAAAAAGGCCGACAGCAAAAACCTTTCAAATTAGGACTAGTTTCCACTATGGAAGTGAAGCACCTCTAAAAAAATTTTTCGAAAGTGTAATGCACGAAAAAACAGATCTGTTACCTGACAACTTATTTCAAGAGCCAGATGCTGTAAAGTCAGCTTTTCTTAGCCATATATGACAGACAACAATACTAGCATAATGGAATGCGTTACCAATAAAGTTATTGCCATGTTGGGAACCCATACAGAATGTTACACCTGCCAGTACAGAGGCGCGTTCACAAGACAACACAAATGCATCCATCATATAAGGAGGAGAGAGACAGTTAATCCTGGACTGGAGATGTAATCTCCAAACAAAACCTTGTTGACGACAATAACAAATGAATTGCTTTCTTGCTCGTCTGTGTGGTTGATGTACACACGCAAAAAAAAAAAAAAAAATGAATAATAAATGTGTAGGTAGAGAATGAATACAATTACAAGTTGAAGATTGTAATATTCACTACTTTTCCCCACAGAAAAGAGAAAAACTCATCAACCTTTACACTATAGCTCCGAGCAGCACTTGTAAATTTGGCTCAATGGTAGAGAAAAAATCCTAGTAATTTTACACACAAGTATTTTTTTCACAATATGTTCCGTCGGGTTTAGCATAAGAAATAGCCTCATAACATGGCCAGATTTTGGAAAAAAAACTATGTAGAAAAATAAAAAAGAATTACTAAAAACAACGTGTTCGTCACGTTGGTAGTTATAAATAAATTATACTGCATCTTCTTTTGCAAAGAGACTGCTACATCTTTCTTATTTTCATATTACAAGTGCTTATTGGTCAAAAAAGTTTAATTATATTTCATTTTAAAATTTATTATGCAAAAAAAACAAAATGTTTGCTCACAATATGAGGCGATAGAAAGCAATGTAAGGGAAGTAATTCAGTATTTGGTATGCGAAAAAGATTGTTTCTTCGGACGTTAAATTCGGCAACAATAAAAGAATTAAAATCAAAAGGATTGGACGTTTCTTTCTATCTTTTTTTTTCATTGAACATGATTACGATAAACGAATATTAAAAGTAAATGGTGCCAAGATCAGTCTTGTAAAGTAGGTACAATCCATAACGTAGTGTGTCGTTAATCAGATTCAAAATAAAAAATTATAGGTAATATAAGAATAATGATTTTAAAATTTAAATATATTTTAGGATTAAAAAAAAAAAGAGGATAGGATCTTTTTAGAGAAAATAGATTAAATTTTATAATTAAAGCTAAAAAATGAACAAAATTATCTTCAGTGCAAAAATACTGTCCCTTTTTTAACAGAACAATAAATCAAGAATACATATTGTAATAAACATTTGGTGTATTGAATATTAATTATCTGTGAACCGAACGGGTAATTAAAAATATTCCAATCTAAATACTTTCTTTTACAATTTCATTATAAAATGAAATTACTGAATTGAAAAGACCAAAAGAAGGAAAATGTAAAGAAGAAAAACATTTAAACAAACTGATTGCCAATAATCAAAATAGATAAAGACTTGTAGACGGATAGATTTTGTTACTTACATTTCTAAAGAAAATCAAGAATTACCAGGCAGATGAAAAAACTATAACGAAACAAGCAATCTGATGTAAGTGAAAGTCCTCTTTACAACAGCCGTCCATGACATTGGTTTAGAGTTACCTCCTCTTAGTTGCAAAGTTTAACCACCTGCGCCACCTTGAACAACTGAAATTAGGCATTTTTTCTTTGAATTCATTGAAAAAAATTCACTCAAAATTATGGAATAATATTTTTGTAAGTAAATATAATTTTCTAATGTATTTTTATGATTTAAATGAATATGGCTTGAATTTATTTTGGAAATTAAAATTTTAAAACTTATTTTGTAGTCAAATTTGCCTCCAGTATGTCATACTTATATAATCCCAATTGAGGAAATTGTTCTTGCTCAGCAATGTTTACTTCATAAAGACAGATAGCTGACCCATCATTACAATAAACTACCATACATGAATGGGCTTCCCAAAATTGACAAAGACAGTCTTCCCTTTGGCAGATAGTCAGTTGTTGATGCCTGTAGTGAATACAAAATAATAACTCCCTTCACAGTTGGCCATTCCCTTCAAATTTAGGCAAACTGAGGAAAAAGATGGAAAGAAATTTGCAAGTCTTGTGAAATTTTCTTTGGACCAATGAAAACCTTGCCTTCACAGAGATTGGCTGGTGAGCTGAGGAAAAAGATGGAAATAAATTTGTAAGTCTATGTGAAATTGATTTTGGACCAATGAAAACCTTGTTGTCACAGAAATTAGCTGTGTAGCCAAGAAAAAGAAAATAGTGAGCCTATGTGAAATCCTTTTATATATAAAATGAGGAAAAAAATTAAATTAACAAGAGAAGAGTATCTGAAGTCATGTGAAAGGTTTTGTTTCTGTTCAAGCATCCAACATTCAAGTTCTTGCCAGTGCCAAATTACTCACCAATTATATTACTGGCTTTTAACCAAGCATATGGCACTTCAAAGAATTTTCTTCCAGCAATCCAAGAAAGTTAAGTATTTCAAACTTTGTCTACTTTTGTACATATGCAACCGTATATCCCATCTGTGAGCAACAAATTCTCTTACCTTTGTTTTAAACATTTGAATATTATTTTGTGTCAGATCATTTAATCTGTAGAGGACTGGGTGTGTTTGTTTTTTGTTGTATTAGAAACACATGTGTAACTCCTGTTATAATATATTAAAAGTTCCAACTACAAAAAAATTGCCAAACTCAAGTTAAGTCCAACTGAAGATGTAAAGAAGACAAACAAGACCGATATTTTTTATATATATATATATATATATATATATATATATATAAAGAAATGTATGTATTAAACAAAACAATTTTACAATGGACGTAGACAATAATATTTGTGTGTGTGTGAACATTTGTGTCTGTTCTTTAGTGAATGTTCATATATACGTGTATGTATGTATAATTTTCATGGCGTCTCCCACAAATGGGAAACGTGCATCTTCTAAGGCAGCTTACATTGTAGTCACTGAAATGAAGAAATGAAAAAGAGGATTTACCTCACCTCCACACGAGGTAGGATGTGTCACAAGGCCTGAAGGAAAGAGAATAAGGCAGGAAGTCTCCCAGTATTTATAGTATAGGGAGAATGACCCACTAGTGACAATTTGGGAATTAAGGAGGAGCTAACTCCAACATTTCATCTTCATGACAAACTTTCAGAATTTTTTATTTATTTTCCTAAAATGAGCTACTGACACTACTTCAATCATGTAAATTCATAAATAAATTCCTTATCTTGTTTTGCTAAAATTATCCATGAGTTTCTTTGTCATTATCATCCTCCATTAATCTTCTTGGCATGGGTAAATCAACTGTTCATTTTACCCCCGAAGCTCCATGCCACTATAGGACTTCTTAGCAGATTCCTTATAAATATGATCATGTCTGCATGGGACAATAGCTGAGTGGGTTAAAGTATTGGTTCATGAATTTGTTAACATTATAATTGCAAGTTCAGTCCCTGGGCTGGGTAGTGCTAGAGTTAGACACAGTGGTTTCCAAGTTTTCAATGATTGATCAGTACTAAACTGGAACAAGACAAGATATTCCTAGATATGGATAGAAGAACAGGAACAATCTTTCCCTGTAGATTAAATAAAGGATTCAATTACAAATTACCTGAAGATTACTCAGATTGACAGACATCTGAAAACAAGCTGGAGAGCACAACATCCATGTTAATAATAACCAAGATGAAGACATGTTCAAATGTAAATAATAGTAACTCTTCACTTTAGAAATTCAAACAGAAATTAACTATCAACCATAATAGTCCACATGCCAATCCTGTGTTACATCACAAGTAAATAATATCCCAAATCTATTCTTCTTCATTATAAAAAATATAGGTTATCACCCTTTGGTAGATAACACCTGCTGATAGAAAGATGGGTCCATTTATCTGTTAATAATGGGTAAGTCCCAAAATTATGTGCCAAATGGAATTTAGGCACCAAAGCAGAGAGGCCAAGACAACTGTGACACTATTTAGTTATGGTAATTGGCTAACTAATTAACCATAAAAATTAAAACAGGAAATACTTATGGTGAAAAAGAGCAATCCTGAAAGATAGACTGATCGATGTTAAAAAAAAGATTTTATTCTATTTATGAAAAAGATACTTTTCACAAAAGACAGTAAAACCATGGAAAAAGCCATGTGTGAAGTCTTGTCAAGTTGATTAATGTCTCACCAAGGGAGATAGGAGGAAAACCAAATATTTAGATATTGACCAGACCATGGCGGTCATAAAAATTTTGGCTTGAGACAATCACTGATACAGACAGGGAGAATCAATGTTAATTATCTTTCCAAGATATTGTTTATTTTTTTTCTTGGTCACAGCGAGGAGAAGCAATGTGGCAATTATAAAATTTTGGCATGAGACAGAAAATAGAGTGGAGAATTGAGATTTGGTGAGATAAAAGAATTTAATTTCTCAACAAGCCAAGGATTCCATTATAAAGCTAACTTCACAAAGGGACCAGATGGCAAACTTTGACAGTGATTGCTGGAGTCAGTAGAGAGTGCTGGCTAAGTTAATTCTGGGTGGCCAAAGGATATGATAGAAATTTAATTGGCATATGGAATTCGTAAAAATTTTGGCCAATGGGAAAAAGGAGAATTTTGTAAACAAAAATTCTAGATTATAATTTTAAGGAGGCCAGCTTAGCCACACCTGCACGACCAGGATGCCATTGGTTGAGTGGTAGCAATGGTGATAGGATAAGAAGGAACGAGAAGTTATTAACACCCACTGAAGGGATTTATATGAGATATCAATGTAAGAGAAGAAGAGTCTAGAAGGATAGCTCTCCGCCGACCTTCCCTCACAGACGAGGTAGACCCCCCCCCCCTACTCCCAGAAAATGGAAAGATTAATTTTCGAAAAATGGGAAGTAATCAATTTTCCTGGCCTGACAACAAAGAGATTTCTTTTTTGGGAATTGAGATTTACCAAGAACCCCAGGCCACATCTGGCCCCGCACCGGGTTTTGGTCGATACCCATACAAACATCCTCGGAAAGATGCAGTTGTAGTTGGAGTTAGAGTCAGAGCTTAACCAGAGTGTTGCCTTGCATAAGCTGACCAAGAGATTCCACGACTTCACCCATCCTTCCAATAGCAAGTTATACTGACGAACAAAGCCAAGCCAGCACCTAAGAAGTAAATCAGTTGACTTGAGATACCAAAACTTGCTTGAACGTAAAAGTGTCACATTTCGTAGAAATAAATGGGCTGAGAGAAAAACACACTTCTGTATATAAAGGATAAAGTTAATTTGTTATTCTTAACATACTTGAACCACTTGGGTTTTTCTTTTATTTATTTCTTTTTTCCTTTGCACTTGTGCGATACCACCTTCAGTCTGGACTCAGCCTACACTATGGCCAAACGCCTGATTGATCTTGTCTACCTAAGATCAAAGTCACAACATGGGTAGGTTAGACTTGAGATCGAAGCAGTTACTCCAGTAACAAGACATTGCAAGTGAGCTGGGAATGATAGAGCTGGTATTGAAACGGTACAGCTGGTGAAGCCGTTAACATCGACGACCAGAATTCGACCCTGGATGGGCCAGTGTCCCATATTGTTATCCTGACCAGGGGATTTCACTGAATAGCGACGACCACCGATCGACCAGGACACAGGCTGGTAGCAGTGACAGTGTCAACCCCAAAACACTGGTAGAAGAAACATTACAGCTTTGTGCCGTGACTGAGAGTTGACCATGGGCCGATGGCTGGGTGTCACACAACCACGAACAGAATAGATGTGTTTTAGCCTACTCCAAGAACAGGCATCACTGGCCATAAGTAAACCTGAATGATGCAAGGACAAGCATCTATCAAAAGAAGATATGAGCAATACCAGATTTTTAAATCTATTTTAACAGACACAGGTATTTGGATATCGTCCCTCATGCCATGACTTTTAACTACTAAAAGAATACATTTTTTCACAATCTTATATTCTCATTCTTGTTGTATAATGTATTTCTTATATAAAGTATGTTTTTTAAACTGTTCAATTATCTCATCTTTGTTCATCAGCTATGACTCAATTTAGGGAGTTGTTAAATTTCCCACATCATTTAGTCATTTTGAAATATATAGTTTTGTATTTGTCATATTGAAATATATGGTTTTGAAGTATATTGAAATATTTTTAAATATATAGTTTTGTATGTTGTATTTTCATAAATATTTACAGTATGTAAATATCAGTTTTTACAAGTTTAAGCCATTGTTAGCATAAAATATTCTTTACACTAATTTGAATTCAGATTTTGTTTTCTTCTTTATTGTACTAAATTCATAATAAAAATGATTTCTGATTTTGTATCTGAAATTGAACCTCAAAGTTTGATACTTATTAAATGATTCATCCATTTACAAATTACTTGTTAATTTAAAAGTGTACACATGTAAGTATAAATCACTTGTGCTTTATTTATTTGCAATGTTTTTTTTTGTCTTCATTTTTCTTTGTTCCTTTTCTTTCCATTTGTTGAGAAAGCTGTTCATCATAGTAGTTCATAAGCTTCACAAGTTCTTCAATTCTCCTAAAAAAATAAAAGTAAAGAAAATCACTCCTCATACCACAGCCAAGAGGTGTTAAGATATATCATAAATCTTAATCATAACTCATATATGACAATCTAAATGGCTATATAAGTGGGAGATGCAGTTGCTTGTTCAGTTCATATCACAGAGTTTTTGTTGCAACCAGAGAGAACTCTGTCTGTCTGTCTGTCTCTCAGCTGTATGAACCACCAGTACACTGATACAAGCTCATATCCTTGCTGTTAACTTTCTAAATGCTTCAAGAATATTGTAGAAATCACCCAAAATGATTGTAACCTTTTCCAGCCTTTATGCTATTAAACTGTCAATAGTTTTTACATCATTTATTCCTTCTATCCATACTTTTTTTGCATTTCAAGAAATTTGTTATATCAAGGAAACCATGGCCCACTAAAGTGAACAAGAGTAATCTTCAATAATCTCATCCTGGTGAGGACACAACATTAAACAACTAGATGACTACATCTGGTAACCAGTGACAAATGAAAATAGCAAGCTGATAGAAACAAAGATGCCTGCATCATCTTACACCTCACCTGATAACACCTTGCTGTGTTATATTTGGTGCCAGTAACTATAAGAGATCTATATTTGAAACCATGACCAATCGAAAGTGTACACAGACAAGAAGAAAAGCATATATTTTTCATGTTTTTTACATACTTTCCCACATTATTATACACAAGATAAAAAAGATACAAGAATAATCATATACAGTTAATTAAATAAAATCAGTGACGCTCTTTCTCGCTCTCTCTCTCTCTCTCTCTCTCTTTCTCTCTCTCTCTGATTCTTTGTATCTCAGTAACTTAAACTCTCCTTCTCTCTCTCTCTTTCTCTCTCTTCATTTCTTTATTTTTCTCATTTTTTCAATTTCTCTCTCTCTCACTATTTCTTTCTCCCTCTCTAATTTTTGTATCCCTGTTTCTCTTCATAAAATAGACTCCCCTTTTCTCTTACTCTCTCTCCTTCTCTCTTACCAATTCTTATTTTTTTTCAAATTCTCGCTTTCTTTCTATTTTTCTCTCTCCAACTGATTCTTTGTATCTCGGTTTCTCTCTGTAACCCAGACTCTCTCTCTCTTTCTCTCTCTCCATTTCTTTATTTTTCTCAGTTTTCAATTTCTTTCTCTCTCTCTCTCACACACACATACACACACACACATATATGTATAGAGGTAAAAGACAATAGGAAAACTGTATTATTAGCTGATGCGTTTCGTCCAATGTGTACTTTTTCAAGACAAAAACAAAATGAACTTATTGAAAACAAAGTAACTACTAACAACAAACAAAATGTCCTTAGCAACTAGAAGAATTTAGAAAATGCTAATGTATTCATATTGTCAACTGGAAATTACATCAAGTACTTTCACATGTAGAAATATTGTTTTTATTGTTGTGTTGATAAATTCAACCATTTTCTTTTGATTTCTTGATATAGTTGTACATGTTGGCTTGGAAGAGTAGTAAAATCTCTTGGGTAAGGTGATATTAAAAAGAAACCTGGGCATAGATTAATATTTGGATAATATTCAATGGTGGCACTCTCAAGGATTTTCCTTCTGAATGAGTTATTATCTTTTTTTATGAGTGTAGCATTTTTTAAATCAAAATTGTGGTTTAATTTATTTCTATATATGACTAGTACATTAGTTAAGTTGTTTTTTGTGAGGTCTCTTTTGTGCTCATAGACGCATTTTTTAAATTTCTGCTTGTTTCTCCAATATATTGGGAGGAACAGTTTTGGCAATTTATTTTATGAATGCCTGCTTCAGAAATATTATTGCTATTAGTGTTTGAGGATCTGAGTATATCCAAAATGGTTTGGGAAGTGTTTGTGATTATTTTAAGATTATTTAGATGGGATAGGTTGTTCTGGATAGTGGATATGACAGAGTTGGTCGGTAGTATTATGCATCACTATACTATATACAATTAAAGCATTAGGTGGATGAAAGCACTGGTTTGTGAAATTGGTAACATAGTAATTGTGAGTTCAATCCCTGGGTCAGGTCATTCTGATTTAGACTCAGTGGAAACAAGGTGAGCAATAACTGAGCAAAACTAAATACGAACAAGACAAGATATCCTTAGACATAAACAATAGAACAAGAACAATCTACCTGTGCAGGTTAAATAAAAGGTACAATTAAAAATTTCCTGAAAGTTACCCAGATTAAGAAATACCTGAAGAAGGTCAGAGAATACAATGGCCAAAATGCTGTGATAATAACAACAAAGATAAGGACATTAGTCCAAATGAAAATAATGTAATTAATGATAACATCTGTCTATATTTCTGAGATGAGGTATTGCAACTATTTGGTTGGTGCAAAAATAATGTCGTTTTTGACGTATTTTTTAACGTCAAAAACGTCATTATTTTTGCACCAACCTAATATTTACATTGTTTTGACTATTGTCCTCATCTTTATTGTCATATTCATGACCCTTTCGTTCTTGTACGCTCCCTCACTGTTGTCCTCAAGGACACGTGACCCAATGGATAAAAGCATTAGTTGAAGTAATCCAAAAGTCACTTGACCTAAAGAGTTGTGAGTTCAATACATAGCCACCACAGTGAACAGAAACTTGAAGAGTTCAGTTACTAAAGGGAATTAACTGAAACTGAGATATCCAGAAAAGGCATGGCACGTGGAACTAGAACCATCTACCCCAATGAACTAAATAAAAGGTTCAGTTTGAAATTCTAACATATATCACCTGAAGAAGACTGGAGTGTATGGTCGAAACATTGTGAATATGACAATAGAGATGAGGCCAACAGTCCAAACAATATAATGTAAATTAATGATAACTCATCAAGCAAGAAATTCAGACAAAATGAAATACACACATTCTTATAAAATATTTACATAACTTAAGTTGATGCAAGACCACTATAGTATGGCACCTAGTGGGAAGCAAACTCACTACACATGTGAATTGTTGCAAGACAGGCAGACTAACTAGCACTACAAGAGTGTACCAATAAGTAACAGCCTAACTCAGTCTAACAGTTTGATCTGATATTTATACTGTATAATGTTTGGTTTTATGGTTAAGAAGGATTGACAAAGAACATGATGTTGACAAATAAATATTTGTTATGAATAACATTTTTCATCATTGGACTACACATTTATTGATGCACCTAGCTTAAGATTAAGTGCATTGACAAGGAAGGAGATTACATTGAAAAATAAATATTTATGTAAAATAACATTTCTCATCATTAGACTACATATTTTTTATTGATATGCTTACCTTAGGATTAAGTGCATTGACAATGAAGAAGATGATGTTAACAAATAAATATTTGTTATATAAAAGGAATAACATTTTTCATCATTAGGTTATGATCTTATATGACATTGCGGAAAATTGGCCATAGGCAACAAAAGTAAATTTTTTGATTAAATTAATGAGTATAAGAGAGATAGAAGCAGACATATAGAGAAAGGGATGGTGAGAAAATTCTTTCTTTTTCCTTTTCTACAGAGATTTAAATGGATTAATTATATATAAGAATGATGAAATATTGGCTGAATAAAGTCATGCTTCCACAAAACAGAATTTTTTGTATGAGATCAGGACCAAATTTATTATGAACAAAAAATTTACTATTTTAAAAACCCGTCTTGAGTCATACTGGGTAGTCTAGCAAGCAGCATGTGGCCTAGGGCGTTAATATTTTGTGTACACCTGATCTAGGAAAACTTTTTGAAAAAAGATGAAATTTAATATGCCATTAAATATGGTAATTTTTCATGCTGTGGTTGATCTAAATCTCAAAAGTGACAAAGAAATATTTACTGATCTCGAATTTTCACTTTTTGCTGCAAACTTTTGATTTCTTCCATTGCTTGATCAAGTCCATAATTTTTCTGAAAATGTAGTAAAACTTTGTTCAAATATCTACACCAAATATCAATTAACAATATAAGAAGATAAGAAAGAAAAAATAAAATTCTTAAAATAAAACTCATTTTATTGAAATAACTGTTTTTTTGGGGGTGGGTGGGAATTAGCCTCTATTAGGCAGGGGTTGTTAGTATCTATTTTGTGGCGTGTCATAAGTCTCTATTTTTGTGGGGAGGTCATTAGTCTCTATTTGGGGGTCATTAGTCTCTTGGGGGGGAAATAGCCTCTATTAGGCAGGGGTTGTTAGTATCTATTTTGTGGGGTGTCATAAGTCTCTATTTTTGTGGGGAAGTCATTAGTCTCTATTTAGGGGTCATTAGTCTCTTGGGGGAGAATTAGTCACTATTGGGGGTCATTATTCTTTATTTTGGTGGTGTCAGTCTCTATTGGTGGTAGGGGGGCATTAGTCTCTATTAAAAGCTAATGTTCCTAACTTTAATTTATGGAAACCTAAAGAAGAAAATAAACTACAAACACGATTCCTGGTATTAATTGGGGATCAAATTTTAACAGCAATTTTGATTCTGAAGAACCCAAATATTCCGACCTTTCTCTGAAAGAATCAGTAATGTATATATTTTTAGTTGTATCCCAAATCAATTAAGTTGTCAAATTTTTGCACCTTTACCCACAGAAGAGGGTCATACTTTCAATATTTTGAAATAAGAAAAAATGAGCAATATAGGGTATATAGCATTTGGTTGCTTTTTCATAAATCTTGATCAGACCCAAATTGTCATAAGCAAACTTTTGAAAATCAAACAAATATATTGAAGACATTATAAATTATATATATATATATATATATATATATATATATATATATATGTATGTATGTATATATTCTAAATTATGATATGTAAAACAGAGTGTATATGAAATAAATATTTTAAATGATGATATAAAAAACAAGCTGTATGTGAAATAAATAACAAGCAAAATGTTTAGATCTGTAACAAGGTTCGTAAGTTGGTGTTGATGTAGTAGTTATCTCAACGTAATATTTGTTGACTGAAACGGGGTTGATGTTAATGACAGAATATTAATATTTTTTCTCTTTTTTTAAATTAAAATACATAAAACATACAGCAATATAACAAAAATACTTGAGATACATGTTAACATTAATAACAAGAATTTGTATTTTTCTTTTTCATGATATGAATTACAAATATTGGTATGGTATGTGTTAAAAATGTTCTCAGTATTACTGTCTCTTTTGTTTCTTTAGAAGTTTGTGCATACTTGTTTTGTTGCTTCTTCTGAGAATTTTGTTGGTGAGGATAATGTTTGGGATCATCAGTTTTCAATTTTCCAGAAGGATGAGGATACGTATGCGATGGGTCTTTTTACTACTGCTACTGCCACTTGCTACTCTACTGTTCTCTACTCTCCTGACCCTACTCTACTAACTGCTGTTGCTTGTGGTGAAGTGTCGTTTTTATAATCAGATTTTAGAATGATGAAATATCATTATCATTCTGCATCATAACAAATCTATCAAACTGTTTTAATGTCTTTTTAAGTTATACACAAATCACTCAAACAATCAACTGTAGAGCAAAGTAAATAGACTTAACATATAAAGCATTAGGGAAACAATTGTTTTCTGTTGTTTCAAAATAGTGAACAATTTTACAATGTCATCTTTATCTTAGAAAATCTTAGAATCTGCTATCTATCTGCTATCAACAAAATCCAATGAAGAACCTTCAATGTTATCCATCCTGACCTGGCATCTCAGTTTCAATCCCTTTACACCACTGCAATGTAGCTTCATTGTGCTTTTTTATAAATATTATCATAGTGTTGAGCAGCTTTCCTCTTTGATACCTTGACTTCATGAATTTAAGCATAGTTCCATTCTAATAGTTTCTTTTCTCACATTTCTCAACTGTGGAACTTTCTTCTGGTATCTTGCTTTCTTGTCAACTACAATCTTCAAACATTTAAATGCAGCATCAGTTGTCATCTTCTGTCTTCCCAGACACTTCTTTTATTGTCCTTTCTACTCAATAACGTTCTCTCAGTGTCTTTCAATGTAACCCCTTGTATGTTAGTGTCTTTATCACTTTGCTTAGGATGAAATGATTAAAAACAAACAAAAAATGGTAAGTTTTGTTTAACTATTACTTTTGTTATACAAGTAGATAAGATTTGAGAAATTTATACATTTATAGATTAATCATTTTCTCAGAAAACCTTTTGATCCTTAAAAGCCTTTTCATGTTTATTATTTATTCCAATTTTTCATTGTTGAATGTTTCCCCAAAAAACAATATTCATAGCCTAAACCTGGATTTAAAAAACACAGCTGATGATATGTAAAGGAGAATAAATTGCTTCATAATTTACTTATGTTACCTTTTAATCATTACTTTTTGAAATATGTTTAAGTTTATCATAGATCATAAAATTGTTCTAATTAGCAAAAAATTTCAAACTGCAAAAATAAAACATGAAAATAAATTCAAGAGAAAATTTCAGAAACTATGAAAAATATTTTCTTTCCTTAATTTTGTTATTTCCAACCACTAAAATATGTCTCAACATTCAACATGCCAAAGTTACATTTTTTATTTTCCTTAATTCTACATTTATTCTGTTTTCAAAATTTCACAAACCAAAATTGGGGTGCAAATCTTACTATTTCACAAGTAAAATTTAGAAATTTTCTAACAGGTTTTCGGCAAAGTACTTGAGGCTCTAATCAATACCAAATTGTTTAAGCATCTTACTTCGCACAATCTCCTCTCCGACAAACAAGATGGCTTCCATTTCATCTATCTACTGCCAATATGTTAACAGGCATCCCCAAATTTGACTATCAAACTCTAGTTAAGAATGGCAAAGTTAGGCTGCAGTTCTTGACATTCAATAAGGTTTGACATGCTAGCCTTCTACATAAGCTCAAATGCTCATTTCATAGGATGAATATTTGGATTAATCCAATTGTTCCTAATAAATTATGTAATGAAGGTCATGTTGAACAAACTCACTTCCAGATCTTTTCATACTAATGTGGTGGTTCCTCAGGGCTCTATACTGGGATCTACAATGTTTCTGATATTCATCAGTAACCTCCCCAATGCCATCAGCTCCCAGCTGGGCATTTATGAGATGACACAACTATTTATTCCTTCCTATCTTAGTAGCAAATCTGACAGATCTGACAGATCTGACAAAGTAAACCTGACAACTCCTCTTGAAAAGGACCTCCAAACAGTGGTTAACTGAGGCAAAAAATGTAAATTTTAACATCTTCAAAACAAAACGGCTTTCATATAATCACTACAGTGAACCTTTTCTGCTTGCCATCAACATGGCTAATGCTAGACTCCAGGAAAGCAACACACTGTACCTTCTTGGCCTCACATTTTTCATTGACATGAAGTGGAGCAACTGCAAAGAAAGTTTCATTAACCTTCTTTAATTTAGCATTATGGACAGGCAAATCCGTCAACTAAAAGCTGCATAAAAATATTTGTCATTCGAATTCATGAAGTGAGCATAGCCTGCAATGGAGTCAACTCATATAATTTGGATTCCCTTGAAAAATTTTGTGGGTGCAAAGTGGGTGATCATTGTATATTTCTCTTCTGCTTTGTGCTTTATATTTACATTTACCTTCTTTAATTTAGAATTTTTCTCATCAGAATCCATCTTGCAGATTTATAAATCTACCATTCATCCATGCATTGAATACTGTTGCCATATCTGGTCTTGTGCTCCTCAAAAAATCTAAAGAAGGGTCTGTAATGTAATCGATGATGACCAGGCATCTCAATTTTAATCACTTTCTCACTGATGTGACATGTGTTATAATAAGCATTAGGTTGCAAAAGGAAAGAAATAATGAAACTATTTGTTAAGATGCAAAATACCTTACAGACTTGTTGGAAAATTGGTGAAATGTCAATTTTGGTTGCTTATCATCAAGATGACAATTAGGTGTAAAGGTAGTGCCAAAAGGATATAGTCATTGATTGGGTCTGACACATGTGTTAGTCGATCAAGGTCATGGTGGTGGGTCCCATCGTAATAGGATGCATCAGTTGCCATGGCAACGAAGGATTCGTGCAGCTGGTAGGCCTGTGGTGGAATATCTCACTGCAAGGATATACCAGTTACAGGATATTGTTGTTGGTCAGGTCTGATGCACATGTTGATTGATTGAGGTCAGAGTGTTGGGTCAATTCGTGGTAGGGTGCATTGGTTGCTGAGGTGACAAGGGATTGGTGTTGCTGTAGGCCTGTAGTGAAATGCTTCACTGCGAGGATATACCAGTCACAGGATATTGCTGTTGGTCATTAGCTGAGGTGACAAGAGATTGGTGTAGCAGGTAGGCCTGTGTTTCTATGAAATGGTGTTGCGGTGATGACTGCAAAGCAATGCCTGTACAAAGTTGGCTATGCCAAGGTGATGGCAGTGGTGATGAGAAATTAGGTGTAGCTTGTAGGCTTGTGAAAGGTGTCACAGTGATGACTGCAAGGGAATGCCTGTAGTGAGTCAGGTATGCTGATGTGACTGCAGTGGCAATGAGGAATTAGGTGTAGCTTATCAGCCTGTATTTTCCTACAAAATGGGATTGTGGTGATGACTATAAGAGAATGCCTGTAATGAGTTGGGTATGCTGAGGTGATGATGGTGGCAACAAGGAATTAGGTGTAGTTTGTCAGCCTGTGTTACTAGAAAATGGTGTTGCAGTGATGACTGCAAGGAATTAGGTGTAGCTTGTAGGCCTACGGTGGAATGTCTTACTGTGAGGGAATGCCTGTAGTGAGTTGGGTTGCCAAGGTGATAGCATTGGTGACTAGGAAGGCTTGTAGATAGGTGATGATAACATTGACATGTTATAAATCTTGGCAGTTTGGCATCGGGAGCCTGGCATTGTCGAAGCTGGATAGTCGGCCACATTCCACGTGTGATGTTACAAATCACATTGGTATATCAAGAGCCTGGCAGCATTGAAGCTTGTCTATGTTGGTTTCTGTTTGTGAAGTGTCAGGTGATTAGTCAAGCCTGGGAGTTGTAATGGTCATGTTGAGAGAAGTGGACATGACAGCAGTGGCAACAGTACTCTGCATGTTAGCAGGTGGCCTGAGAGCTGGTAACTGCTGGGGATCCTTATGAGGGCCTGCTTTTAAGCAGATCCAGTAGTCCCCAGGGGAATCTTCTTTTCCAGCAGGAATGTTCATGATTAGCCAGTGTCACTTTCATTGCAGGGGCTTGCTTTGTGGACTGGATGTAATGCTTGGAGCCTATGTGCAGAAAACAACTTTTTTATTTTTGTTTTCTGCCTTCATGGCATTCACATCCAACTGGCATACAGAATAAATCAGAAAGAGATCTAATTGCAGTGGAGAATAACACATGGCTTCCTTCTGTTTTTTATACAAATATTTTCATAGCAACTGCTCTGACAAACTTTTTTTGCCTAGTACCTCAACTACATGAATTTAAGTGTGCTACTAGATTGACATGTAGGTCTCACCATTTTACTGTTGAAACAGCTAGATGCAACTGCCACTTCTATTCTAACAGTTTCTTTTCTTGCACTTCCCACCTGTGTAACTCCCTTCTGATTTCTTGCTTCCCTATTAACTACAATCTTCAGGAATTTAAATGCAACCTCAATCATCATCTTCTATCTTCTTGAACCATGTTCCTTTATTGTCTTTTCCTTAATCCTTCCCATTTTCAGTTTTCTCATTCTCTTTCATTTCCACTTCCCATAATGCCCTGTGTTCTAGTGGCATTACCACCATGCTTGTGGGGAAAGGATTAAAAAAAAGGTAAAGTTAAGAGTACTGATTTATCAATAATTTTACCTCATATTGACGTATTCTTTTCAGAGTTTCACACAAATCTTTATCTTTTTCAAATGCATGATTCTCTGTCTGCAGATTGAAAAAATAAAAGTTTGTTTTAATGATTAACATTGAAAAATCACCAGAATAAAAGATAAATATATTTTTATAAATACCTATTATATACATTAACTGAATTTAAAAACTTTCTACATTGACTACTAATAATCCTGGGACTTTATTACAATAACTGAAATATATATATATATATATATATATATATATATATATATATATATATGCATAATCATTTAATATATTTTCTGTTTATACATTATTTATATAGATATAATTTATTTACATAAATGCTCCATTTTTTAATTAAACATTATTAATTACATTTACTGAATGTTCAAGAAATTTCATAATAAATATGTGCTCTCTGACAGGAATTAAACCGAACTGTCATTTGATCTGACATGCTGTTAATGATTCAGCCACAAAGAAGCGTCTGGCTAGCAAAGTCCGAATTCATTGTGGCTGAATGCTTAACAGCACATCAGATCAAATGACGGTTCCCACTTATGTTACACATATGATTCCTGTCAGAGTGAATATATTTTCTACAAAATTTCTCCAACATTCAGGTTGGTAAATGTAATGATACAAATAAGAATAGGCAATGTTATTGGTCCTGAGCTGGCATCTCAACTTCAATCACTTTCCTACCACCATAACATAGCTTCCTTGTACCTTTTCTATAAATATTTTCATGGTAATTGTTCCTAGACTTTATGAACTTAGTAGAATTTTGCAGTTGGAATGTATATAGCTGTAAGTTCTATGCTAACAGTTTCTTCTCATATTTCTCACTTGTAGAACTCTCTTCCAGCTTCTTGCTTTCCAGTCAATTTTGTTCTTCAAAAATTTCAATATAATGTTAATCATTATCTTCTATATTCTTAATTCCTGTTTTTTTTATTGTACTCTCTCCTTAATATTTTTTTCTTTTTCTTATATCCTCTCACACTCAGTAACCCCTTGCATCTTAGTGGCTTTATTGCCTTGCTTGGGGTAAAATGATTAAAAACATTTATAAAATGGACTTCAGATTCCAATGAAGACATTTAGTATGAAATTTCTTCTTTCCTCAGTTACTAGAAAAGACTACATTCTCAAATCTTGGTTAGCAACCAATCTCGACAATTCTGAATTCAAGACTAGAAAATGTATCAGGAAATCACTCTGCTATCTTTCCAAAGAGCAATCATGACAATGCACAGAATTTACAGAAAAGCAAGCTGTGGATGGCCATGATCACTTGCATCCTGATATCCTGATGGGTCATCATATTTAAAAATAGAAATGGATACTGATGTAATGAATATGCATACACCTGGGATCCCCCTCACAGTAATATGATTGGCTGGTGTCAGCCATAAATGTAGACTGATGTGGAGGTACAGGACAGTGCCTATTCACTATGCCTAATGTCTTCACCTATTGCCTACCACTACGACGAGGACCAGTCCATTACGATTACCTGCTAGATTGTCCTACCCAGTTACAGTAGTCAACAACTACTTTGCTACTTTGTACAAATATATCCCTTTCCAGAACATATCAGATACTAACCTCTTTAACTAATGCTTGAACATCTTCCAATTGTTTTTCTATTAAATATCGAAGATTTTTTTCTTCGTCAACTTCTTCTCTCAGGTTGATAGCTTCAAAGATAAAAAAATGTGATTAGGTAAAATTTTTATTTTATTGTTTTCTCTTTTATTAAAAATATTAATGAATATTTCCTTGATTAGGTTGGGCATATTACCATGTCATTAGAACATTAACATTTCAATCATGAGACCAGAGTTCAAATCTCACCATGGTCAATTGGTCAAGGAGGTGACTTCTTGATAATTAAGTCAAATTTTAATTTTTCTATTTATTTGAATTGAAACTGCACTCTTAAAAATAGGTACCTCCACTTTTTCATTAAAAAAGAATATAGTGTGATGAAAAAGAGCCTCAAACTTTATGAAAACAAAGTTTTATCATTAAAATATTTATGGTATTATTATGAGGAAAGACCAAAGTAAGTTTTTATTACTTTTTTTAATTCTAGCACGTCCAAAATTTTGGTTAAAAATCTTGCTTTTTTGTATCAGCAGTGGATCAATGATTACTATGGGAAATTTAGTATCTTTTTATAGTAAAAACATTGTTTGGAAAATTCTTGCAAAAATTGTCAGATGACAAATGAATGAAATTATTTTTAAATATGTTTTGTAGAAAATCTTGGTAAAGATATATTTTTTACAGCTTTTGCCCCCACTTGCTTAATTTTATGAAATTTCAAGAAATTAAATTTTCAGCCAAATATTTTTATATTAGTTAAAAGCAAAACTCCTTAGAGAATGTAAAGCATCAATTTTTTTTTTCAAACAGATACTTATATACCAAAAATCTGCTCAAAATCATAAAATAAAAAATGCAATAAAACTATACATTATTTAATTAGAAAAGCTTTTAATTGCTTTTATAAATAAGATATATTAAGAAAAAAATGTTTTTAATGAATATAAATTTTTACAAGAATTGTTTTCAATTTTTAAAATTTTAATTATAATAATTTATAAAGTTTTAAAAGAAACACCAAAATATAATTGTTTCTAAGGACCAATTGTGTTTGCAAGAGTACTGTTCCTTGGATAAAATAGGATGTGAAACATCATCCATCAAAGAACAAGAAGACAATTATTTTTAACACCCAGATTAATTTAGAAAATAACTCATTTTTTAGCTGACATATGTAGGTCAAGAATAAAACAATGAGAATTACCCAGAGACTCAATATCATTTGTGGAAAGTAGATATTAGTCAGAGAGGACAAAATGAAGACAAGGTGCAAATTTCAAAAAGGGGACATTAACATCTTTTGATACTGGGCATATTAATGGTTATCTGTAGTTGTAAATCCACCACAAAATTTTCTTATTCTCAATTTAAAGCCAAAATGAGAATCGATCCCAAGTAGACTTACTTTTCATTTGAAATAAACTTTGTATATTTTTGATGGCTTTGATATTTTTCACTCTCATCTCTGTAGAAAAATTTATCTTTTTTGTTAGTTGAGCAATCTTTTCATCTTTTTCAGCCAATTCCTGCAAATAAATGTTCTCAAACATTTGTCTTATGTTCTTCAGCTGTAATAATTAGCTTCTAACATATCAACATTTGCTGAGCTTAGTTCAGACTGGCACAAGAATACAGGTGAGGAACACTCAGTTAGGGTCATACTCACTAAAGTGTGTTAAAATAGCTAACCAAACATTCACAATTATGAGCCCCATAACCCATTATGGTCGTAGAGGATATCACACATGCTACAGCTTTGGTAGCAATGATGTTTCCAGGGCAAGATAGCCTGACAGAGCCCAAACCTCTTCAGACTGGTTTGAATTCAGAGTTTTCCTTCTCCACCCTGTCTGTCCAGCTAATTACCCATAACTGAGTGGGGGAAAGAGATGGATTCGTATCTTTCCCAATATAATGTAAGTGAATGTAACAAACTTGAATTGTAGATATGGCAGCAATATTTCATTTTTTTTGTCCTTCTTCTAAAACAGTTGCCACCCATGGCTATAGGACCCAGTCTGTCCTGTTATTTACCCATAGCTGGGGAGAGAAGAAATGAATTCATATATTTCCCAAGGGTATTAGGACATAAGTGAATGTAATGAACTTGACTTGAATTCAAACTCCAATTTCTCAATGTTAGCTGCTATCCTTTACTCCACAAAGATTCAACTAACTAAACATTACACCATTGCAAATTTCTCTTACATAACTACTGTTGTTAAAATGGGTAATATTTAAAAATAATATTGATAAATATAAAAACAAAAGCAATATAAACCTGAATGGGGTCAGCTAGGTTATGCATCTAGATTGTGAAACCTTTGAAATAATTTTCAGGTCTCAGACAACCCCTGAATAAAAATTATTATATACAATTATTAATATCTATTTCTTTTATATTTTTATCATAATTCATGTGGTAAACATAATATATGGACATGTGTCCTATAATTAAGTGAGTCACTCAATGATACACAGATACACTACATAAAAATCCTGTCCACTAAACAATGAAGGCAGTTTCACACTGAAGCCATATAGATATCGCTAAACTCATTCACTATGATTATTATAGTTTTAAATAAAGAGGTTGAAGCCTTTATTATAATAGTCAAGGATTTTCCAGCAATATGCCATACATGTATTGTAAAATTATGAATATAAAATTAAATAAAAATTACTCAAAAATGCATTAACCTATTTATCACAGTTTCTCATGGAACTCCTAGCACCCTCTTGGGGACCCCTAGGGTTCCAGGGAACACTGGTTGAGAAACACTGATCTAAATATATTGGAAAACAACATTTTTTTTAAATTAAGAAAAAAAATTTAAAGTTAAATATTTCTGTATTTTCAACATTTCTTGATGTAGAATTGTAACTGGCATTTGTTGCATTTCATTTCCATAGCTAAAACCTTTACTAGTTTGAAGAAGTCCTTTTGAAGTACAAAACATGTAAGAGATGTTTCTATCTTGTTATTTCTATTACTTATATAACTAATTATCAGAAAGTCCTCAGACTGTACATACTGTGATTGTATCTATTCAACATAAATACAGTTAATACATATTGAGGCCCAATCTACTGAATCAGCCTGTTAATAGACCTCATGCTATTTGCTCATGTTTAATTAGGTGGAGTGAAGATGGAGAAAAACACCAAGACAAAATTGAGAGTGATTAGCAGTATGCTTTCCTCAGTACATTTCATGATTTTTGAGGGCCCAGAAACAAATTACTGCATTTTCATTAACGCTGTATAGTGGATGATAGATCATCTTAAGCATAGTGATACTGAAAAAAGACCAGGAAAAAATCCTGGGCCACCAGAAAATGTTTCTCATTTCAGCTTTTTCTTAAGTTGGTGAAGCAAAGATGAAAATAAACAGCAAGACAGTCAAACATCAAATGACAAAAAAAAGGTTTCTGAGTGAGAGTGTCTGCATATCCTTCTGGTTAATAAATTAATCCTTTGAAAATAAGTATTTAACATTTTTTAACCAACAGTGAAAACATGTTTTGTGATCCCTTTCAAGGATATTTAAGCAAATTTTCTAAACCAGACAAGGCAGTAAAGAACAGCAACAAATAGTAACAATTTCATGATGCCTCGACTTAAAATAAATTCCCTTACTCATTCACCTATCTTTCCCACCACGCTACAAGACACACTTTCCTCCTCACTTTTTCCTTTGCCTCTTCTTTCTCACACATATGCGTGACGAAATCACATTTCTTTTCATAACAAACAACTACAAATAAGGATTGTAAAAACTTTAACACTTATACACACTAAGAAAAATTTAGTTGCAAAAAAAGACAAAAATAAAAATATCTTATATAAAATTTTGTATATTATAAAGAATTATATTTTATTGTATATTTTATTACACTTTTTCTTTGTTGTTGGTTGAGTCTAATCTGCAACAATTGTTATGAAAGGTTTTGTAACATTGTATTGGAAAAGCTTTGCAATCTTTACAATGTCTGACAAATTTGAGAAGAATACCTGCATCAAATTTTGTATGAAACTCAGCATATCTTTGACCAAGATCCTTAAAAACTTCACCAGGTTTTTTGGCAACAATTCTTGAGGTTGAATGTAGATATTTTGCCTGACCCACAGTCAAGTGTCAGTTCAAGATAATCTTCGGTCAATTCCCAGAAAAATGTTAGAAAATGTGGAAAAGAATTGTAAACTCATTATTGAGAATTGTCACTGAACAATCTACATGTAGGTTTCACTGAGGACCATCCTTTTTCAAATATTGTGAACAGATGCTACAGAATCACAGAACTGTACCAAATAAAAGAAATCACATAATTTGAAGACTTTCAGCAGTAACAACAACTAAAATGGATAGCACATGTAACTCAGAGAAAATAATGATATAATCAAGATGCTGAGCTTCCACACTACTTCAAAGAAAAAGGAAGAAATCCCCTGTAACAAAGAAGTTGCCAGAATCAACAGTCCCCACTTGCTGCTTGTTGATGGTACCCCTCATCACATAAAAATTTGCACCCTTGTTCAGGAGTGCATATGCCATTCAGTAACACCAAAGGCTTGTCAGAAGAAAATAAACCATTAGAAAGGCTAAGGTCAGTATCACTAGATGATATCTCGGACATCAGTAACTCAGAAACTGCTGCTGCTGCTGATGATGATGATGATGATGATGATGACAAACCATCTGATGACTGTCTTGGATGTAATTCATCCCAGGAAGAAGCCAGAGCTCCCCCACTTTGAAGGATTGCCTGGATGAAGAGCACACACCCAGCTGCACTTTTTGTGATGAGGACATCAGGGGGGAATGTAACAAAGGAGTTGCCAAGAGATGGTGTCATTCACTCGCCACAAAAAGAATTCGCATAGCAACATGCATTGTTTGTAGCTGTAAGCAGAATTGGTTTTGGTGCAATTTGAACCTGAACCTCACATTAACCGGTTAAGATTGATTCATCAGAGTAGAATGAATGCACAATAGACAAGCCAGGATGCGAATTTAATCCAAACACCCAGTTCAAGTACCTTGTGAGACAATAAAAGAATGAATGAGATTGATGCTGGGGAATTGGGAGAAAGGTATTCTTAATGGCGTTTCTAAGGACAGCCAGAAACTGGGATGAGCAACCATGTCTCTTTTTTTCTTTGTTTTGCTTTCTTTTTACTTCAGCTTCCATCAACTGAAAAGAGTGATAACAATTTGTGAAATTGTGGAAACTATCAAACTGAAAAATTGTATTAATAGAAAGATTTCATAATTTCAAGCAATAGGAGCACTGGCTGCTCAGTCAATGAATGCCAAATATTTCCTTATAAGAAAACAGATAATATTACCATTACCATTAGAGATAAGGGGAACAGATACTGCACTTTGAACCTAGCCTGATGACCAGTGGTGAAGAAAAGCATAATTCAAGTATAACTTCAGTAGCACTGGCTGCTCAGTCAATGAATGCCAAAGTTTTGTTTAAAAAGAAATGGTTAATATTACCATGAACATTAGAGATAAAGAGCATAGATATTCCATTTTCATTTCAGCTTGGTGGCCAGAGATTGAAAAAGAAAACATAAATTGAATAGCACTGGCTGCTCACTTAATGAATGCTGAATAATTTCTTATAAAGAAACAGCTAATATTACCAGTAGATTTCTCACATGATAGCAGTCAGATATATAATCTACCATAAGAGTTTTGTCTTGATACTTTCTAATACCACCTTGTTTTCACTGGATACATTAGCTGTTATATGAAACCAGTAAATGAAGTTTGAATTCAAGTAACAGTCAAGTATCCAATAATGAACTTTTGGGTGCTATCCTTCTCCTCCTTCCCAAGATAGGTAATATGACTAAATATTTCTACTAATTTCCAAAGTGTGTATATTTGAAGTTTTGATCTCTGCAATAGACTAACAGACAATTGTATTTATCTAGTTAAAAAACAAACTGCTTATCTATCTATCTAAATACAAAGTCTGTCAAAAAAATGTGTACACACTTCAGGAAAGGAAAAACTTGTCTTTCATAGTTTTATCAAATTGCGATAACACTGTTTACTGTAGTACGATATTTTCTTGACAGATGGGATTAATCTCATGGCTGTAAAATCAATTTATTCCTGCTGCTGGTACCATGGAACCCAATACTACCTATCTCATGTTATTTGGACAGGATATAGGTACTGCCAGAAAATGGATACTGGAGATACAATGGGACAAACCACTATCTCTGTTTAAAGTGTGACTCTAAAAAAAAATAATAAAAGCAATTGTTTTTACCGCAATTAAAGATGTGATGATTGATGTATCTGGGATATTTTTATAGTTATCTCTCAATTGTTTTCTAAGATGAGAAACTTGATCTTGCAAATTAAGAACCATCTTCTCCTTATCTTCCAGAATTTTCTAAAATTAAACAGAAATCATTTCACATAATAACAAAAAAATAGTTTTATTTTCGCATGGTTTTCTGGCAACAAAAAAAAGTGGGTGCATGATAATAAACTACATGCACGTCTTGGGTAAGATGATAAACTACATCCAGCAGCAAGGCCTCTGATCAGGAGGCTTTGAGGAGCGTGGAACTACCTCTTAATTGATGGTTTTCCCAGGTCCACCCTGACCCGGGGTAGTAGCACCTGTTAGGTTCCCAGCTATGAGCAAATAGTTAACCCCTAAACTGGGATCAAAACACTATGAAAGTGTAAAAATAGGTTTTAATACCAGAAATACTTTGTAAAAAAATTATTACCAGCAATACATTTTTGAAAAACAAATATTACCAGCAATACATTTTTGGATAAGAAAAAAAATATTACCAGGTAACATTTTTTGAAAAAAAGAAAAAAAATATTAACAGTGATATATATTTGAAAGAAAATTATTACCAGAAACAGATTTTTGAAGAAAAGAAAAAAATTTACCAGAAACAGATTTTTGAAGAAAAGAAAAAAAATTACCAGAAACAGATTTTTGAAGAAAAGAAAAAAAATTACCAGAAACAGATTTTTGAAGAAAAGAAAAAAATTTACCAGAAACAGATTTTTGAAGAAAAGAAAAAAATTACCAGAAACAGATTTTTGAAGAAAAGAAAAAAAATTACCAGAAACAGATTTTTGAAGAAAAGAAAAAAATTTACCAGAAACAGATTTTTGAAGAAAAGAAAAAAAATTACCAGAAACAGATTTTTGAAGAAAAGAAAAAAAATTACCAGAAACAGATTTTTGAAGAAAAGAAAAAAATTTACCAGAAACAGATTTTTGAAGAAAAGAAAAAAATTTACCAGAAACAGATTTTTGAAGAAAAGAAAAAAAATTACCAGAAACAGATTTTTGAAGAAAAGAAAAAAATTTACCAGAAACAGATTTTTGAAGAAAAGAAAAAAATTACCAGAAACAGATTTTTGAAGAAAAGAAAAAAATTTACCAGAAACAGATTTTTGAAGAAAAGAAAAAAATTTACCAGAAACAGATTTTTGAAGAAAAGAAAAAAAATTACCAGAAACAGATTTTTGAAGAAAAGAAAAAAAATTACCAGAAACAGATTTTTGAAGAAAAGAAAAAAATTTACCAGAAACAGATTTTTGAAGAAAAGAAAAAAATTTACCAGAAACAGATTTTTTGAATGAAAAATATAACCAGAAATAGATTTTTGAAAAAAAATTATTACCAACAATAAGAATTTTGTTGACATTAAATAAGCCATTGAAGTTGATATGCTGTAAAACAAACCAAGCCAACTGGCAAAAAAAAAATTATAACAAATCTTAGAGAGTGAACCTCTGAACTATTGTAAAAAATTCAAATTTGAATAAATTTATTTAATTTAATCAAAAAGAATATCAAAAGTGTAGTTTGGCAAAATGTTCACATGGAGAGAAAGGAAGAGGATATATCAGAAGAGATAGAAAAAGGAGTAAGCAAGATGTTTTCAGAAAAAATGTATTCATTTAAGAATTTTCAAGCTTTGTTAAAACAGATAAAAAGTAGGAAATAATGTTGACCTTTAATAGTTTTTGCTTTTCTTACGCTTCTTTAATAAAAGACCTTTTGACTTTTTTGTAGAATTTTTGGTATAAAGTCACCAATCCTTTTTAATATTTTCAAGAAATAGTTGTGAGACCTTGATGTAATTTAGTAACCATTCAGAAGGGATCATCACACATGCATGAACAGACACTCTTTATAGACTTACTCAGTCAACAGTAAGATGTTATTGAATAAGCTTAAGTACTGTATAACTGTCACATTCACAGCAAGTAAACCCACCAAATACACAAACAAAATCTGGGCAGAAAGTATGATTTCCACAACATTTCAAGACCTACATTAGGTAGTACGTCTTTGATGACTATATTCACCATCAATCCAGAGGAGGGGAGCTTGTAGCAGATGTTAAACCTTTTTGCCTGACATGTATGCATAAAAAATCTATCAACAGCAGTAACCCTCTTCAGATTTTGGACATGTATAAAAAAAAACAGAGAGAATGTGTGCTGCAAACCTGAAAAGGCTAATTCAAATTCATTTCAAGCTGAGATCATGACAGGATGCTAAAGTTTGTGCTCCATGCAGTAAACTCATATGGCACAGACAGTACACCTCACTCATTAACTAATTCACCTGCAGAGTAAGTTCAGTGCCTTCATTCTTTACAGAGACTCTTAAGAACATCCATGAAATTTTCTCTACAACAAAATATAATAAATTTTTTCTGTTGTTTTGTTTTACTCTTTTATTTGTTTATTTTTTCAAACTACTCAACACTTTTAGTTTTTATTCAATACACAACCCATGACCTAATAACAAGTATTCAATGACCACAACATTAGCTGTGGGTTTCTTTACTCTATATTAACTTTAAAACTTAATACATGCTTAAATGCTGACACTTTAAGATTAATAATTTGATATTGAGTTTAAATGCTGTGCAATTTTTATCTTTCTTGATAACTCATAGGTTAATTAAATTTTAAGTTGGTATCCACTCATTGAGATATTGTATCTTATTGATAATTTTCAATAAAAAGGCATTTTTATTTAGTGTGAAACTGATTAATTTATACAATAAATTTCCATAATGTGTCTTCTGTAATTTGAATCTGTGTAATTTGTTCATTTTACCAAATCTTAATTTATATAGATTTTTAAAGTTTTTCTTCACAAACACTACATAGTAATTTTGAATATTACAATGGTTTAAATAGGTCCAGTATTTTGAGTTATATAGCATTGGTGACATTTACTGAGTTAAGACGTCCTGGGTATGACAGTAAACTACATCCGTGTCCTGGGTATGAGGGTAAACTACATCCGCGTCCTGGGTATGATGATAAACTACATCCACGTCCTGGGTACGGCAATAAACTGCATCCAACAGCAAGGTCTCAGATAATGTTTTCAGAAAAATAATGTTGCCAGCTCTAAGTTTTTGAAACAATAATGTTGCCAGCTCTAAGTTTTTTTGTAAAAAAGTAATGTTGCCAGCTATGCGTTTTTTTTGTAAAGAAGTAATGTTGCCAGCTATACGTTTTTTTGTAAAGGAATAATGTTGCCAGCTATGCGTTTTTTTGTAAAGGAATAATGTTGCCAGCTATACATTTTTTATTCCATACAAAATAGGCATTTAAAATTCATATAAACTGGATTTGGCATTAAATAACCCACAGTGGTTGATATGCCATAAAACCCAAACAAACAAACAAACAAACAAACAAACAAACAAACTGAGTTAAGATACCATTTAAATGGTGAAAAGATAAAAATATAAAAATCAAGCATTTTAAGTTTAAATATTGTCACATTTTAATATAAAACAGGTTTGATATCTGTTTGGTCTCAATAATTAGCATTTCTTATAAAACATATACAAATAAATAAACTAATAATTATGTTAATAAATTCAATTGACAAGTGGTGCATCTGTGGAACTTGAAGTCTAATAGATAAGTCTTTTTAACTTTATCTATTAACTATATATCAGTCACTTAAGTACCATATGTGATACACGCTTGGGCAATCATGTCTTTTTCAATTCATGAATGACTAGGCAGAAGATTTTCCTGCAGTAGGTTGCCATTTCTTTCTGTGGTTGACGAACCAAAGCTATAAAGCCCAGTCTATCCTGCTATTCATCCCTTAGCTGGAGGAAGAAGTGATGGATCGATACCTTTCCGAAAGGTTTGTAGGATGTATAATAGTACCTGAAACAAAAGTGAAGATTATAAAATAAAGTGGAAAATTTATTAACATGTTTTACCAAGAGCATCTGCTCTCTTTGGCTTCCTCAGGTTAGAATGAAAGAAAGACAAAATTGTATATCAAGAAAAATGCCTTGGGATCACTGAGGATAAGTGTTGACCATAAATCCACAGTGAAATGCATCATTAATACATTTTCCACTTTGTCTTATAATCTTCACATATATAAATCTATCAATGCACACTTATACACACACAAACATATGTTTCCTACTACCCCAAACATTATTTTAGGGATACCCACATTTAAGTAGATGCCCTATTTTTGTAAACAGTGTAATTTATGTCTGTCAGCCTGTGCATTCAAGAGACTTAAAAAATAACTGTGCTCTCCAGAAAACATGGGTATCCCCAAAATACTGTTTAGAGCAAAAGGAAATAATGTCAGATAAAAAATTAATTGATTCCTTATAAATTACACACACACACACACATATATATATATATATATATATATATATACAAGTAAGTTGAGAACTAATAGAGTACAATTCCAACATTCCTACATTTAATTTAAAAGAGGGCTCAATACAGAATAGAGCAATATTATTTATTTTAGGATATTAAAACAACATGTAAAAAATGCTACACAATTGCAGTTGTGTTTCCATGCATACCTAAGTCTCCTCAGGTAATTTTAAATTACTGGTGAGTAATTTAATTTTTATTTAATTATATTTATTTAATTATGTTTATTTAATTTTTAATTTACAATCGCCTGAGGAGATGCAATGGTATGCGTCAAAACATGACTGCAATTATGTAGCAATTTTTACATGTTGTTTTAATATCCTAAAATAAATATATATATATATATATATATATATATATATATATATATATATATATATATAAAGAAGTGATAGATTTTTATTTACTAATCCAAAATATTTTATTATTTAAACATTATTTTTAGTGAATACCCATATTTGAGTAGATGATCTATTTACTTACTAAACAGCATATTTACTTTCATCTACCAGTCTGATCATCAAACCATATAATAATTATCAATGTGTATTTATTCATATATTTCCTGCCCCCTCTGTAGTGGGAAAGGGTGAAAATCAACTTCAGTTACTAAGTTCATGAGTGATTACTTCTCTTAATCATTTTAGTACTCTATACAAAGAAAATATTTATCTGCATTTAGACAGAATTAGTTTCCTAAGAAAAATGAAACATTTAATTACCCAGTTTCTTTACTTCTACGTTTTTTAGATTGCAGTTTTATTTGTTCATGCCTTTCATGTGAGACTCTCAAATACCTTTGTCTATTAAGTGATCGTCTGCTTCAAATTTGGTCTTGAAATAGACTTTGTCATCACAGTCTTTGTTATTCTGTTGCAAATTTTTTTCTTCCAATAAATATTTTGATTTTACTGTTACATTAAACATATACGATTTTTAATATGAAAGGATATTGAGCAAAAGATGATTGATATAATACCAGGAGTAATCAATGAATCATAGATAACATTGAACATCTAAAATATATAATATGGATTAATTAAATGGTTTATTGGCCTCTATTTTAGTTGTGAATACTTTATCTCCACTTTATTGAATCTCAGTACATTGTTTCAAGATTTTTGTTTCATTGCATCTCACTGTTAAAACTTTATAACAATTGCCATCATTTTTGATGACACAGGTACACTAGTATATATACATATAAAAAGAGAAGAGGAATAATTTAAATACTGGCCTTCCAGTTGGTTACTTTTTCATTCACCGCCTTCATAATAGACTCATTGGTTTCATTTCGGCATTTCTGCTCTTTTTGCAAAGCCATGACCTGTTGCCAAAAAAAGTTAACCATGTACCCTTCTTTGCTGAAGTATAGGGCCACAGCCACACCACACTAAGTGCTGCTGTGGTTTCCATAACAAGTATTTATTTTTTTAGTGTAGAGTTGCTAGCCTCATACCCAAGCACAGTGAGAATGTTCAGTTTGCTCTGCTATTAAACCTTTTGCTGGGGGGAGAAAAGGAGTAGTCAAACTATTACAAGGGCATATGTATAAAAACAAACACAATAGCAAACCACAATTTCCAGAGTAATAGCCACTATGCTATATGCATATCCCTGCCCCTACCATAAAAAAAAACAATTCTGACCATTATAAATTTCTAACATGACTGAGATAAATCTGGATAGACTGAGATAGATCTGGACAGACTGAGATATATCTAGACAGACTGAGATATTTCTGAACAGACATGAGAGTTCTGTACAGACTCAGATATAAAGAAACTGAAATAAATAGACAGACTGAAAGTGTGACACAAAAATCCAAAGGTAGGTAAGGATAATGAAAGATGGTTTTCAAAAACTGAATAAGACATGAGAAGGTTCTTGATCCAATCCAAGAAGCCTTTCCAAAAATATTCTGATGTTTAGTCAAACTTTGGGAAGCTGAGAACTTTTCAGCACCCTCTCATGTTAAAGGACCAAAAATAACATTGAAAACAAAGAAAAAGAATGTTAGACTGATATGTAATATCTACTCTTCTGTAAAGTGAAAGATAGATAATTTTGTAACAAATGAAGAAAATATTTGAAGTGACCAAGATGTTGTTTTTACCTACCAATGTTGAGAATATTATGGACTGAGTAAATGACTAATGAGGAAATTTTAAGAAAAATAGAAAAGAAACAGTTGTTAATAATCGGTTGAAACTTTTGTGATAAATAATGAAGAAAGAGAGCTTGGAGAATTTAACACTTACAGGACACACTAAAGACAAGAGAAACAGTGGAAAGCAGCCTATAACCTAATTGACAAGTTTGATCAAATGATTAAGGAACAAGTACCACAAAGACAAAGAGAGGATTTAAAGGATCAAATATTGCTAAAACTAACAAAAGAAAGGATGCTGTGGACAGCCATGATCTACCAAAGTCTAAAGGAACCTGATATAGGCAAAGATTTGTGCTGCTGGTGACTATTAGAATATTAAGTTACAGTTCAAATATTTTTGTTCTTATTTTTATGCTATATTATTTTTAAGTCTTTTTCTAAAATTGATCCACTTTTGAAGATCAGGATATGATAGACTTATAGACATCAAAGTTTGGTACATTTTAAAACTTTATTTCATGTCAAATAACAACACATCAAATAAAATCTTCAACCTACTTTTTTAAAGTCAAAAAGTTTTAAAATGACCAGAAATTTTTACTTAACATAGAATTTACACTTAATGATAGACTTAAATAGAGGATTTGGTCTAAAAAAATACAAATATATTAATTTAAAAAGATAAAGTGATAGTTTCGTAAATGATTTATTCCATACCTTAGACTTAAGCTCTTCATTCATATCTTTCAACATTCCATTATTGATATCTTCACTCTGCAAAGTTGTCTACAAACAAAAAATATTATATACTCATTAATGAGGCATCTATAGAAGTCCACAGGTAACAATATAGGTAAACTGGGTGGGTTAATTTTTGCATTAAAAGCAGTAAGCCAGTGGAATTCAACATTACCAAATATTCTATGAATCACAGAAGGCTTATTTTGTTTCAATCATAAGATCTGATAAATAAATGTGCTTTTTCTTATCCTGTTCAATTTTCTTAATTGATTATGTCAGAAAAGCATGTCTACTTCATGAAGATCACACCTGCTGCTGAAACTTTGAATAGTTATTTATACTTACCCACTGGTAAATGTATAGCACGTAGTTTACACCTACACGTTGTGGTTTGACCAGTCACATTAGTTTATAGCCACACTTCATATTTATATACATTTCCTCTTTTACTTACAAATGTTCAAGTTATGAACTTTTAGAAATACAAACAAACCTGAAAATTCAAATATTATTATTGCACTAGTTGAGAAATTTCACTGTCTCGCAATAGAGAGTATTACTGTAGCTTCCCAGCATGCCACTGTAAAGACAATTCAGTTTTCTGTCTATGACATCATGGTGTTATTTAGGGTTATCTGAAGTTATCACAAATATATGTTTTGGATATATAAGCTCAGCATTTTTCTTCTTTAAAAAGGTCACCATTTTTTGTTTAATATATTTTTTGTTATTTACATTCAAACTATTGTCATCGTCTTTGTTGTTGTTATCCCAAACTTTTCAGCTGTTGTGCCCTTCTGGCCTTCATCAGGTGTATATTACTCTGGGTGACCTACAGAGAATTCCAAACTGAATCCTTTATTTAATCTACAGGGGTAGACTGTTCTTGTTCCACTGCCCATATCTAGTGATATCTTGTCTAGTTCTTATTTTTAGTACTGCTTAGTTATTTCCCACTTTGTTTCAACTGAGTCAAGTAGACACTGCACCAAATTCATAAACCAATACTTTAATTCACTAGGCTATTGTCCTATAGGAAAATTCTCTGTGGAGAACTAGGAGCCTTAAACCAACTTGCCTGCCTGCTGATGAGTGCTGCTGCTTGTCATGCTTGACTGCACTCACTGAAGTTTTCTCTTTTGTTACAGCTGTTATTGTTTTTCTTTCTTAATTTATTAATGGCTCCCATGTTGTATTTTATTTTTATTTTATGCTAGGTCAACTATGGAGGTCCTCATAACATAAGTACTGATTCTTTCAGGCATCTAACTTTCCAGTGTTCTTCCTTGCCTCTCTTTGCCTTTTCTATCAATACTTTCATGGTAATTGTTCAGATTAGCTCTTCACTATGGTGCCTAGACTCTTTAAATTTAAGCACAGTACTAGACTGGTGGCAAAGTCTCACCAATTTACAAATGAGCTGGTTAGATGTAACCATAAATTCTATGCTAACAGTTTCTTTTCTTGCACTTCTCACTTGGGGAAATTCCTTCTGGTGCCATGCTTCCAACTGACTTTAATCTTCAAAAATTTAAATGCAATGTCAATCACTATCTACTCTCCTTCTAATTACTGTTACTCTGTTCTCGCTCCTTAGCAATGTTCCCATTTCTAACTCTTCCACACCCAGTAACCCCTTATGTTTTGGTGGCTTTATTGCCTTGCTTGGGGTGAACGTGATAATAAAACAAAATTATATATTATATCACATTATATGGTATCATATAATTGCATCTGTTTCATGTGTCATCATAACTTTTATGAGGCATTTAAGAAATTTAAATGTTTCCTCAGAAACTAAGTAATATTAATAACTGTGTGGTCAGAAATCAAAAACTGAAAAACATTTTGAATGGACCAACTAAACATATTCCAGTCAAGTTCCATTTTCTTATAGTTTACCAATGTTTTACACATGATCCTGGTTGGCGTTTCAGCTTGTACATTGATCATATTTAAGTAAATAGGTTTTTTAAAGGGAACGATTGCAAGCCCCATCTACCACTTTTTGCTATTTGATCCATAACTGGATAGAGGAGTGGATTCCACTAATGGTTTTCAAATTTAATGTTGTCCTTCTACTGGTTACCAACCAAAACTAGAGAGCCCGGTTTGCCCTATAATTTTATCAACAGTTGATGGGATGGGACGGAGAGATATATTTATGCTTTTTATAAAGGTATTAGTGTGAAGCAAACGCAAACTGCCTCAGCTGAAATTTGAACTCAGCTAACAGGTTCCATTTTCTATGCTGTTAACCATTATGCCACCAACACTTCCTCAAAACATAAAGTCAAATGAAAAAAAGAAACTCTTTAAATTACCTTGAGGTTGACATTGTTCTTTCTTGTAGCACTTAAAATCTTAATGGTTTCTCGAAGTTCCCTCTTTAATCTGTAACACTCATTCCTTTTGCTTTTAAACCTAGTTACCAAATTCTTTGAACAAGAAGAAAAGAGATGATTATTGGAATGCACTGTGGTATTTATTGTATCTACAAAAAGACTACTTTTCACTGTAACCTCTTCAACATTAAAATATAAGCATTATTTATTCTTCATTATAATAATATTTTCAACAAAATTAAAAATATAAGCATTATTTATTCTTCATTATAATAATATTTTCAACAAAATTAAAAATATAAGCATTATTTATTCTTCATTATAATAATATTTTCAACAAAATTAAAAATATAAGTATTATTTATTCTTCATTATAATAATATTTTCAACAAAATTAAAAATATAAGCATTATTTATTCTTCATTATAATAATATTTTCAACAAAATTAAGCACTATCTGAATTCGGAAGATTGGTGCAGCATAGTCTTCCTTCCCATCCTCCTAGTTAGGCTAAAGCACATGGATAAATTTCTATAATTACCCTTTATTTTTTTCCTAGTTTTAACCTTTAGCACCCTGCATTATTAATATTTCTTCCCTTTCCACTGCATTCTTTTTTCAAAGCCTTTTAATCCTTACTGTTAATTTCACTCAAAGTTGTTTTCTGTTGCCATAGCAGGATATGACAACACAACTATGGAATTCAAACACACTATTGTTCAGGGATCAGAATTACCTTAAGTGGCAGGATAAACTTTTTATACAGAAAATGAAGTCACATACAGAGTGATAAAGGTTATCAATAAAACAAAAAAAGATTTTTAGGTTTCTAATACATAATCACTCAAAAAGAAATCTTGACTCACTAAATCAATTATGATTGAATAGTGAGTTTGATCTCTATCTGATTAGATCCCTGACACCTGGATCAAATTCAAAATCTCTCACTATATAATTAGATCCCTGACACCTGGATCACATAAACTCAACCATTTTCTGCCAGTGTTGGTTCTGTCATTTATAATTTTTAAAAAAAGTAAAATAAACAGTGATTTTTAATTTACCGAATGTTTCCTCCAAGTAAGGTAATAACAGTCCCTTGTTGATCCACATGTGAATCTTCTGTTTATATTCCTCCTTTATTTGCATGGACATGAGTTACACAATTTCTATCAATGTTGACCTATTCAAGATCCTTATTCTTACATTTCTCATGCTCCCACTTATGTGACACATTAAAATACCGTGATCGTAATCTTTCACTTGTCATGAAAATTAAACATCCCTATAACTCTAGATACAAACATACAACCCATACATCCAGTTAAGAAGTTAAAATAAAACCATCCTTGATAATGGCTAAAAGTATAGCCAAAAGCACTCAGAATTATAGAACATTTGAACAGTTTCTACACACTCTGTGTCCAAAAAAGAAAACACTCATTCAAACACAAGAAAAATTAAATAAAAAGCATAATCATAGTACCTTGTCTGTTGTCTTTAATGAAACATATATATATATATATATATATATATATATATATATATATGTATGTATATGGTGAATCTTTACCTTGTTTTTCTGTGCAGTGGCCATCAGAGAAATCAAATGTTCGGGAGAAGGTCCAGTTTTCTCTTTCAAGTATTATAGCAAACTTCCCTTGTTGATGGACATGTGAATGTCACATTCATATTCCTCCCTAAACTGTGTGCACAAGAGAAATTCAAAATCCTTATTATCTTGCTTCTCATGCTCCCAATTATGTGACCATTTCCATGTTGTGGTTTGAATTTTTCTCTTGTCATCAAAATTGACACTGAGATCAGTTTTATCAACCCAAATGACCACACATACAAGTATTTCTTCCTTATTAAAAGACACCATACAAAACTCATTGATTTGGACATCACACAATGCTTTAATGAAAACTAACTGTAATGGGATTGATTTAGCTAATAGGTAATTAGCATAAAGAGAGCTATAACTATAGCTCACAGGCAACTTTGAGTCAGTGTACGTAGAATATCTACAACTACTAAGACAGTGGAATCACTCACACTTCTTACTTGTGGAACTCTCTTCTCTTCTAGCTTCTTGTTTACCAGTCAAGTTTGATCCTCAAAAATTTAAATGCAATGTCAATCATTATCTTCTATCTTCTTAATTCCTGTTCTTTTAGCGTCCTGGTATGACGATAAACTAAGTCCAACAACAAGGTTTCAGAAAATGTTTTCGGAAAAATAATGTTGCCAGCTATACGTTTTTGAAACAATAATGTTGCCAGCCATACATTTTTTGGAAAAAATAATGTTGCCAGCTATACGTTTTTGAAACAATAATGTTGCCAGCTATGCGTTTTTTGGAAAAAATAATGTTGCCAGCGATACATTTTTGAAACAATGATGTTGCCAGCTATGCGTTTTTGAAACAATAATGTTGCCAGCTATACATTTTTGAAACAATAATTTTGCCAGCTATGCGTTTTTGAAACAATAATGTTGCCAGCTATACATTTTTGAAACAATAATGTTGCCAGCTATGCATTTTTGAAACAATAATGTTGCCAGCTATGCATTTTTGAAACAATAATGTTGCCAGCTATACGTTTTTTGGAAAAATGATGTTGCCAACTATGTGTTTTTGGAAACAATAATGTTACCAGCTATACGTTTTTTGGTAAAAATAATGTTGCCAGCTATGCGTTTTTGAAACTAATGTTTCCAGCTATGCGTTTTTGAAACAACAATGTTGCCAGCTATATGTTTTTGAAAAAATAATGTTGCCAGCTATACGTTTTTTTGAAAAAATAATGTTGCCAGCTAAACGCTTTTTGGAAAAAATAATGTTGCCAGCTATGTGTTTTTGAAACAATAATGTTGCCAGCTATATGTTTGATAGTATTGTATATTTAATATGTGTATAGGTATATGTGCATGTATGTATATATATATATATATATATATATATATATATATATATATATATATATATATATATATATGTGTGTGTGTGTGTGTGTATGTATATATATATGTATACCTTATTTTGGCATTAAATGACCCACAGTGGTTGATATGCCATAAAACCCAACCAACCAATCAACCAACCTGTTCTTTTATTGTTCTATATCCTTAATAATATTTTCTTTTTCACATATTCTTTCACCCCTTATTCAGTGACCCCCTTGTGTTTTAGTGGCTTTATTGCCTTGCTTGAAGTAGAATGATTTAAAAAAATAACAACCAACAAGCCCTGAGATTCTGTTCTTTTTGTTGACAGCCATCTTGAAATGCTCTACCCTGAGATTGCTGCAAAGTTGCACAATCTTTTCTTAGGTGTTAGCACAGCATCCTTAATATATAAATAGTTACACAGAGAGGAAAGGCAAAGCAAATAAAGATTGATTTTTTTTATAAAATTCCTAAAATTAAGTATAAGATTATCTACCTTTACGAGAGCCAGATCTGACTGAAAATGGAGTACTGTTGTCTTATTTGGGAGGGAGCTGCCCAGTCCTCACTTTCCAGTTTTGATAGTTGATAAGGGGGTCCATAATAATAACAACACAGTTTATTCTGATTACTACTCTGCTTGCACACATAACAATATGGCTGACAATGTATTTCTGTGTCTGAACATTAGCTGAAACAGTGCTTACATTTCCTTAGTTCCTGGTTATGAAAGTGAAAAATTATTTTCTGCCCTCCAACCTCTCTCTTGCAAACACGATGTGGCAAGTCTGTCACTGTTCTATTGCTATTTCTATGGAAAGCACTTGAACAAACTACATCCATTGGTTCTATCAGGACTAACCTTTACAGCTGGGACTCACTATGTCACTTATGTTGTAGCAAACCACTTATATTCCCTCTGTATTCCATCAGTGAAAAGTAAGTTACACGCAAACAGCTTCTTCCCTTGAACAACTGACTTCCAAGAGGATGTTTCCCTGATCACTATAATCTTAAACTGTTCAAGTCTAGGGTTAACCATTATCTTCTCATATCTATAACTCTTAACATAACTCTCTACCATGAATGGTCCCCAATCTTTATACAGGGTGAACCTTACTGTAAAAATAAATAAATTTGCTATAAATGAAATATGTATATTTCTTCCTATTTTTATGCCTTAATAACAAACACTTCTTCATGGCTTATTATTAAATTACAAAAATACTCCATGCAGTTTTCTTAAGCCACTGGCAGTTAATATAGAAAATTTACCTCTATTTTTTCTGTAGTCTGTATCAGTTGCATTTCCAGAGTATTAATTCGCTCTGTAGATGTCTGCATCTTTTCTTCCATGTTATCAATCAGGTCTTCCCATTGTGTCTCCACTTGCCTTCTGTACTTTATGAAATCTTGTCTCAACATTTGTTTCTGTCAAAATAAGAAAACATTCACTACTTTTTCTGATTAATATCAATGTCATGGAGTCTCTACTGGATTCTTATTAATACTGGCTTATGGCCATATCATGTTGAAACACCATTTCTTATACAACCACCAAAGTTAAGCAATGTTGAGCCTGGTCTGTACCTAGATGGATGATCAGTTGGTAATGTCAGGTTCTGCAAGCTTTGATATTCAGGAGATGAAATAGATAATGGCTCAGAATTAGAAATTAGAGTGCCAAGATCCAATTCCAATTGGCTTCATTATACTCACTTACATACATAAAGTATGAATCCATCTCTTGGCTCCCCAGCTATGGATTAATTAGTAAAACTTGTATCAGTAAAATCATTATCTCCAAAATTTCTTACAATCTAAAAATATTATCTGACTTTAGATAACCTGCAAAAGGTTGATAAGCCATAAAAAACAAATCAACCAATCAATGTATTAATACTATTAGTAATGTAATATTTTTAAAATCTTTTCCAATCAAAATATCAATTAATCTTTAGTAATTAAATAACAATAAACCATCATATCTGAGGCTGTTGTTTGAAACTAATAGTCACCATGTAGTATTCATTCCTGTGTCCTTACTGTTTATATCTATAAACATTCTCCAATACTGAGTACTCTTCCCCTATAAATATAAACAAATTACACATATGTATACATACATGCTGCATTCTATAAACATGGATTAAAAATACTGGCTAAATTGGAACTTTCAGGAGAGTGACTCATTGCACTTTCTAGGAATAACGCTTTCAGCTGATATGAAGTGGAAAGACTATATTGAATCAAATGCTAAATCTGCAGCTAAGAAAGTTGGTTTACTTTGTCATGCGAGACAATTTTTTTTTTGCCAGAATGTATCTTATAAGTTTATGTAATAGATAATAAGCATAAAGTGCGTCCTGTGATGGACTATCCGGAACTGAATACCTACGTTGAAACATTCACAGGTGCCGCTGATGTTTGCGCAGAAAAACTGCGAGACTGGAGACAGCAGGGTGCGAACGTGTCCATTCTGGACCTCAGAAAAGCATACCTACAGATCCGTGTTGAAAAATCTCTGTGGATATAACAAACAGTTATGTTTAAAGAGAAGCGATATTGTTTGACCAGGCTGGGGTTCGGCCTGAATGTGGCGCCCCTGATAATGCGAGCTGTGCTCAAGGCTGTGTTAGCACAGAATGAAACTATAAATAGAGCAAGATCGGCATATATTGACGATATATATATCAACGAGGATGTGACGTCGGCGGAATCTGTGAGGAAACATCTCGAGCTCTACGGACTGACAAGCAAGGATCCAGAGAAGTTACAGGACGGAGCCAGAGTGCTGGGGTTAAAAGTGTGGAAGGAACAGGGTCGATTGTGATGGCGACGAGGAAGTAGAATAGTAAACAGCCCTATGACAATGACACGGAGAGGTATTTTCTCCATGTGTGGCCGGCTGGTAGGACACTTCCCAGTGTGTGGATGGCTGCGAGTGGCGACAGGCTTCATCAAACGTCGAGCCACTGCTGTAACGCAAAACTGGGATGACAAACTTTGTGATGCTCCCTTGGAACGTATGATAACGGACACCCTCGCCCGAGTACAGCAACTGGATGCTGCACAGGGAGAATGGTGTGTGAATACGAAGAAGCTAGACGTGTGGGTGGACATGAGTTCGCTGGCTATAGGAGTGGCGCTCGAGGCTAAGGGAGCCATCATCGAGGACGCATGCTGGCTACGGCTGATAAAAAACACCCAGCATATCAATGTGGCTGAACTGGATGCGGTACTGAAGGGAATCAACCTCGCGCTAAAATGGCGGGCTACGGTATTACACGTGAACACAGATTCCCTGTGTGTGTACCATTGGGTGACTAATGCCCTTATGGGAAAGTCTCGGCTGAACACCAAGTCCGCTAACGAGATGCTCATAAGGCGACGACTTGAAACGCTAACTTCTCTTGTGAAAGAGTACAACCGTTCAGTTTCAGTTGACATAGCTCTAGTCAGATCTGACCAGAACCGAGCTGACTTGCTGACTAGAGTTCCTCAGATGTGGTTCAGCAATGTGAAGGAACTCGAACCTGTTCAACCAGTATGTGCTTTTGCCGTAGGAAACCCGAGCCCTGCTTAGTTAACTGAGATTCATCGACACAGCAGGCACCCTGGAGTTAAACGGACACTATATTTCGCACGTAGGATCAACCCGTCCGTGTCGAAAGCAGCAGTGAGATCGGTCGTTCGGAGTTGTGAACAGTGTCAGTCAATAGATCCAGCTTCTGTGCGATGGCAGAAGGGAGAGCTCAGTGTGTGTGAAACCGTCTAGAGCCGTCTAGGCATGGACATCACGCACTATAATGGTCGCCATTTTTTGACTCTGATCGATTGCGGCCCCACACGGTTTTCGATCTGGCGGCCGTTAGTTCGGCAAGATGCTGCACATGTAATCCGGCAATTGGAGTCGGTGTTTTTCGAACGTGGTGCCCCAGTAGAGATCCTGGCTGATAATGACACTGCATTCCGCAGTCAGCAATTCAAACAATTCACGGAAGAATGGGGCGTCCGATTCCGACCCACGCTGCGCGTACAAACCATCTGGAAATGGTATTTTAGAGAGGTGTCATCGGACAGTCAAACGGATTGCTGCGCGAAAGAGATGCCCTATCATGGAGGCCATGTATTGGTATAACATCACACCCAGAGATGACGTGTCTGCCCCTTCTGCACCCGCCAATATGCTGCATTCGTACAAAATTCGAATAAAAGGAATTGACGTTGTACCCTCGCCTAACCAGCCGACTTCGACTCGGTATAAAGAAGGAGACGCAGTCTGGGTAAAAAATCCGCACGGACGCTGCACATCAAAGTTTGTGAAAGGTCGTGTCACGGGGATAAACAGTCCACAGTCAGTAGTCATCGACGGGATACCACGGCATGTGGGAGATGTACGTCCATGGTTCACTTCATTGTTACCAGCGGATGATGGCGGTAACACATCAGGAAGTCATGAATGGCAAGAACCAAGCTCCAGTGCAAGCAGCAGCAACACCCCGTCTGAGAGCGAGGCAGAAGTAGACTTGAACCTTATTGACCCCCCGGAATATGATTCAGACCAGGACACATCTGACAATTCAGCCGGGGTGGAAGACATGATTATACCACCGCGAAGGAGTGCAAGGGTGAAACAACCAGCCCCTCACTGTCACTTATGTGATCATACGATCAGGGGGGAGTGTAATAGACGTGACAGTGACTTACCAGGAGCAAGACGAATTCATTGCCTCGTGTGTCGAACCATTCTCTGAGAGTCGGTTGCACGTGCGTACACCTACTACCATTTTTTTATGCAGCAGGCTTATTTGCATAAGAGAACAATGCTACCTGTTAAAAACCAGGTGAGTGGACGTGAAGGGGCACTGTTCTTCTAGGCTTTGGTGAGACTAGACGTATTGCTGAAAGAAAGCAGCATCAATTTCTGGATACGTGACAGTTTACCATTCATCCATGCTTTGAATATTGCTGCAACATCTGATCTGGTTCTCCTGCTTGTTATATATTTAAAGATTCTTGATAAAATCCAAAGAAGAATCTGCAATGTTATTGGTCCTAACCTGGCATCTCAGTTTCAGTCATTTTCCCACCACCATAACATAGCTTCCCTGTGCCTTTTCTATAAATATTTTCATGGTAATATTTCTGATGAGCTTTTCCTTTTCCTACACTTTATGAATTTGGCAACAAGGTTTCATCATTTTACACTTGAAACAGCTGGATGTAATTGTAAGTTCTATGCTAACAGTTTCTTCAATAACACTTCTTGCTTGTGGAACTCTCTTCTGGCTTCTTACTTTCCAGTCAGCTTTGATCTTCAAAAATTTAAATGCAGTGTCAATCATTATATTCTCTCTTATTAATTCCTGTTCTTTTATTGTTCTCTCTCCTTAGTAATAGTTTTTCTCATATTCTTTCACACTCCATGTGGTGAAATGATAAAAAACATGCTCTTTTGATAGACTAGTTTTTCACTCTACAATTTCTGTGTGCATTTCTGAAATGAGGAATTATCATTATTATCTCATGCTTGATATTACAATTCAGAATTTGTAAACAAGAAATGAAGTATTTCATATTCACCATTAGCAGCAAAAAAAAGGAAATATATATATTAATAGAGACTTATTCAGAGAGTTTTCAGAAGTATTAAAATTATTTCATTACTCTTTGAACTATTATCATTATTTTTGTTGTTTTTAAAATATTCCTAATGATATACTTGGAACTACTCAGCAACCTTGATCTATTTGGGAAATATATTAGAATAACAAAGAACATATTCTAGCAGCAAACAGCCTGCATATGGATAGAAAATGAGTTTAAAAGGTATAAAAAAATAGAAAGGTGTGTAAGGCAAGGATGTGTCTTCTCACCGGACTTATTCAACTCATACAGTGAGACAATTCTGAAAGAACTAGAACTCCTACCAGGATTCATATTTAGTGGTCACAATCTTAAAAACATATGCAGATGTCACAGTGCTGACAGCAGACATGAAAAAGAAATTACAAAACCTACTACAAAAGATAATAAAGAAAGCCAAAAGAAGGGACTAAGCATAAACTACAAGAAGACAGAATGGTCATCACTAAAACGATGAGCCCAAAATGCAATTTACAGGTCGGGGACACTAAAATCAAGCAGGTGCCGAAATTTAAATATCTGGGAAGTGTTCTGACAGAGGATGGTAAGTGCGACACTGAGATCCGAATATGTATTGGAATGGCCAAAAACACATTCCAAAAGCTAGGAAGAGTATTATGAGACAGGAGGATTTTGTTAGCAACAAAGAAAAGAGTACTGAAGTGCTACATGATACCTGTCCTCCTTTATGGCAGTGAATGTTGGATGGTCTCCTCAAAGATGAAGAAGAGACTCGAAGCAATGGAGGTATGGTCCTACAGAAGGAAGAGGCAACTGAAATTTCTGGGACACATAATGAAAAAGGAGGGCTTAGAGAATCTGATACTCACAGGGTGGATAGAGGGAAAGAAAGACAAGGGAAAGCAATGTGTGACATACCTAGCTAACTTAAGCATGTGGATGACAGAACGGTGACTGGGAGAAATAGCAAAAGGACAAAACTAATTGAGATAGAGGGAAGTGGAGAGCTATGATCACCTACATCTTGAAGGGACATGGCACGTAAAAGAAGAAGAAATTTATTAATTTTATGAGATGTCGAATTTCTTCATATGAAAGAAAATTCAGAGCATCCAGAATAGAATTCCAAAGTTCATCCTTGTTGGTAAATTGCTGCTGGTTAATGTAAATCTTCCCCTTTAAAATCTCCACATATTTTTTTCAGTCAGATTGGGCGCCTCGAGGCAGTGTAGCGGTTAGCAAGCTTGTCTCGCTAGAAGAATTACGACTGAGTAGTGAGTTCGATCCTCACTGGGTGCCCCATACTTTCGGCCTTGTGCCACATCTAACCCGGGCTTAGAAAATCGCTATTTTCAGTCAGATTATTGGTCTTGCAAATAATCTTTCTTAATTTTGATGAACAGCATTTCTATTCAGTTTTTTAGTTAAATAAATACTGAAGTTTCCAGCAGAAACAATTCAGTCTTTACAGAAAATTTATGTTATTTATAAAGAATGGTCAAAATGAGAATGGTGATTAATTCAACTGTTTGCTGATTGGCTAATCTATTTTATCATTGGTCAGAAAATACTTTCTTATACTGTGATCCACTTTTTGCACTGATTTATGTTTATAGTAAATGCAACACAAAAACTGTTCTGAATAGCTTTTGTGTATAAAAACAGAAAATTAAGACTGGAAAACTTTAGTTTTATGATTCTATTGGACTGAATTGTTCATTTTTAGAAGAAGAAAAGAAAAAAAAGGAATGATTTCTCCAGACACAATATAACACGCAGTTCAGTAATTCTAGATAGTATATTGGTTGAAATATGTTAAAAATAAAAACACAATTACAATGAGTTGAAAAATATATATGAAAAAAGAATTATTTTTAAATGCTGAAAAAATATTTAAGTCGCTTCATAAATGATTATTTTACAAAATGCAATGAAATATTTACCTCTTCTTTTAATTCTGATTTCTCTTTTTTCAACTGTAAAACTTGTTTATAATACTGTTAAAAAAAGATATAATATCATCTTACTACCATGTTAACAAGGATGATGATTTTAGCAATGATGTTATCAAAATGAGGCTTATGATATTAACAATAATAATGATATCAAAATGAGACTTATGATATTAACAATAGTAATGATATAAAAATGAGACTGATAATATTAACAATAATAATGATATTAAAATGATGCTGATAGTATTAACAATAATAATGATATTAAAATGAGGTTGATAGTATTAACAATAATAATGATATTAAAATGATGCTGATGATATTAACAATAATAATGATATTAAAATGAGGTTGATAGTATTAACAATAATAATGATATTAAAATGATGCTGATGATATTAACAATAATAATGATATTAAAATGAGGCTGATAGTATTAACAATAATAATGATATTAAAATGAGGTTGATAGTATTAACAATAATAATGATATTAAAATGATGCTGATGATATTAACAATAATAATGATATTAAAATGAGGCTGATAGTATTAACAATAATAATGATATTAAAATGAGGTTGATAGTATTAACAATAATAATGATATTAAAATGATGCTGATGATATTAACAATAATAATGATATTAAAATGAGGCTGATAGTATTAACAATAATAATGATATTAAAATGAGGTTGATAGTATTAACAATAATAATGATATTAAAATGATGCTGATGATATTAACAATAATAATGATATTAAAATGAGGCTGATAGTATTAACAATAATAATGATATTAAAATGATGCTGATGATATTAACAATAATAATGATATTAAAATAAGGTTGATAGTATTAACAATAATAATGATATTAAAATGATGCTGATAGTATTAACAATAATAATGATATTAAAATGAGGTTGATAGTATTAACAATAATAATGATATAAAAATGAGGCTGATAGTATTAACAATAATAATGATATTAAAATGATGCTGATATTAACAATAATATTGATATTAAAATAAGGCTGATAGTATTAACAATAATAATGATATTAAAATGATGCTGATGATATTAACAATAATAATGATATTAAAATGAGGTTGATAGTATTAACAATAATAATGATATTAAAATGATGCTGATAGTATTAACAATAATAATGATATTAAAATGAGGTTGATAGTATTAACAATAATAATGATATTAAAATGAGGGTGATAATATTAACAATAATAATGATATTAAAATGATGCTGATGATATTAACAATAATAATTATATCAAAATGAGGTTGATAATATTAAAAATAATAATGATATTAAAATGAGGCTGATAATATTAACAATAATAATGATATTAAAATGATGCTGATGATATTAACAATAATAATGATATCAAAATGAGGTTGATAATATTAACAATAATAATGATATTAAAATAATGCTGATAATATTAACAATAATAATGATATTAAAATGAGGTTGATAATATTAACAATAATAATGATATTAAAATGAGGGTGATAATATTAACAATAATAATGATATTAAAATGATGCTGATGATATTAACAATAATAATGATATTAAAATAATGCTGATAATATTAACAATAATAATGATATTAAAATGAGGCTGATAATGTTAACAATAATAATGATATTAAAATGAGGGTGATAGTATTAATAATAATAATGATATTAAAATGATGCTGATATTATTAACAATAATAATGATATTAGAATGATGAAGAAAGGTGCATTGAGGAAATCAAAGTTCAGTTATTTCTCTGAGCTTCATGGAGTGTGCACGAAAACTAAATGTGTTGAAGGTTAAACCACTGAAACATTACTAAACTCAGATTAAAAGTCTATTGAGTTGGTTCTAGTGACTCTATTCTAACAAATGCAGCAAGTGATTTGCATTAATTAACTTGGAATCTTGTTGGAGAAATCATTTTTCAGTTAATGTGTGAATACATAGACACATAATTTTTTAAATAAGTTTGCAGCTTGTCTGAAAAAATTCCAATAAATATGCCTTTCACAAATAAGGATTGTTTCTTGAAAATGATAAAATATTTCCATAATTGCAGTTCTGTAGTTAAGAGGCTAGAAAATGATGAAATCTTCAGTCAAGATCATCTAATTCACATCATGCAACTGCACATTTAGGGTGAGAATTTAAAATCTAAATCCATACTCAGTGTAATTATTCTACCATTTCAGCAAATTTCCTATTTCTAATTGAATCTGAATGACCTTTCAGATAGACCAATAGAATTCAATTTTTTTCAATATCATCTACTTTCAGAAAATAAATGATCATGGCTGTCCATGGATTCTGTTTTCAATTTTTATTATCTGTGGATTGCTCCAGCTTCTTGGAAAAGATAGTGGAGTGCTTTCTTGTTGCCCTCTCCATGGGTTAGAATTCAGAATTTTCCTTCTATTTGACTGGTTGCCACCCAAGGAGAGAGTCTATAGTACCCAGTTGTTTAACCCATAGCTGGAGGGAAAAGAGATTGAATCATGCTCTTCTCAAGAACATTTTTGAAAAAGTGAACACAACTGTCTACAACTGAAATTGAACTCAGTCCACTGATTCCATGTTCTGTACTAATAATACCAACTCCATGTTCTGCACCAATAACTGTTCCACTATCTGCACATCCGGCACATAGGGTTACACAACTGAAATTATATTTTCTTTAAAAGCTGTTGTGACATATTTAATATGAATAAAATCCATTTTTTATGGACTTTATGAATTTAAGCACAATGCTAGATTGGTGGCAAGGTCTCATCATTTTACAGTTGAAATGGCTAGATGTAATTGTAATTTCCATGCTAACAGTTTCTTTGCCTGCAATTCTTGCCTGTGGAACTCTCTTCCAGTTTGTTGCTTACCAGTCAAGTTTGATCGTTGAATATTTAAATGCAATGTCAATCATTATTTTCTATCTTAAAAATTTTATTTTTTTATTGTTTTCTCTCCTTAATAATGTTTTCTTTTTATCATATTCTTCCACACTCAGTCACCTCTTACATCTTAGTGGCTTTATTAAAAAGAAATATTTCTATCAGACATTTTAGGAGAAAGACTTCTTACTTTTTCTGTGATTTGCTTTGCATTTGTAATTACTGTATGAAGTTCATAATTTTCTTCTGTCAAATCTCGGATGCGTTCTTCCATCTCGTAAAGATCCACTTGTAAAAAATTCAAGTTTGAGCTTTTTCGTTTTCCTAATCGAGTAAACTGAAAGAAGGAAAAATACCCACCCCCAAATTAAGTATTTCTTCACTGTATTGGAATAAGTATTATGATTATTCTCTGAATTATTCAAATTAATATCTTGACCTTTATTGCATTGATCAGTATGTTTTAGCCAGTGTACTCTCTATCCTTACTTGTGTTACCTGAATTACTTTGTCATTATTTACTAAATTATTCAAAGTTTTGTTTCAGTCACTACCTTTTAGTTGATGAGTTCTCCATTTTTTGTCACAATCAAAGCAACAAATATGTTCAAATAATTCATTTATGAGAAAGGAAATAAAAGTAATTTGAAAATAGAACAATCAGAATTCATTAACAGTATTTAAGCAATACATAATCAAATCAATGGTGAATTTGTTATAACTAGGGCAATAATATAACATATATTATTAATATAAACTTGAGTTTGTTTTGAAGAAATTTTTTCAAGCTTAAATATCAGTCTGCATACCAGTTTACAGAATTATGTTTGCTGTAATGAAGGTTAATATCATATAATGTTAAGTAATTCTACAGTTAATGGAGGGTCTATGAGAGAAAGAAATATTCCTGGTTTGCGTTTCCCCAATTATGGACATTATTATGTCCCCTTGATATAATAATACCTTAATACACAGAGGACATGAAATAGCTAAAAGAAAAGGAATGACAATAATGCTTTGTTCTCAGAAAGTATTTTATACTGCTAAGTCATACACAAAATTATATATTATGTTGGTGCAAAAATATTTGACCAGATGAAAACCAAAACTATATTTCTTGAGCTTACCTTTGGAAAAAAAATCTTATAAAACCCATGGATTTCAAGAGCAGAGATGTGACTGTCAAGCTGCTCAAGCACAAGACATGGCTACATAGCTTTTTTGCTCACCCACCCACTACCCGTGCTTGCTGAAATAAATGTGTTGGTGACTTCAAACAAGTCATCAACAATAACAGCAGGGATGGTCAGTGACTCTTCTCTGATGATCAAAATCTTTTCTCACAGATTTTATTGAGGACCAACTATTAGGTTGGTGCAAAAATAATGTCGTTTTCTCACATATGTTACTATGTGAGAAAACGACATTATTTTTGCACCAGCATAATACAAACATTTACACTTGTCAGACACAGAGGGAACTATAACACATGTATCCAACAACAAAAGGTGCAAAAATGATGACAAGGCATATGGTCTTACTTGTAATAATTCACAATGGGAATTTGAGCTGCCAGAGGATTCTTCTGTGTTTCTGTAGAAGCTATAGTCATATTTTCCAATGGGGAATTTGACCAGGTCAGATTTCTCTTCTATATCACTAGTGATGACATATTTCTCAAATGGGAAAACAGTCCTGAGTATTTCCTCAACAAGGAGATTACAAGCCAGAGGTATTTGAGGATATATTCCCAAAGGAAAATGGCATTATGGCTTATGAATTAACCTTTTTTGCACCTTTACCCCTTGGAAGCTAACTGACCACTTTCATCAATCTATGAAATGACATCACTAAGCAGCAATCTCATGATCCATGTGATTTCACCTCAACCAAAAGAGAATATAATCACCTTTTGTATCCATACAGCTAGTTATTTAACTCATAATATTGATATTAAAATGATGCTGATGATATTAACAATAATAATATTAAAATGACGCTAATGATATTAACAATAATATTGATATTAAAGTGATGCTGATGATATTAACAATAATAATGATATTAAACTGATGCTGATATTGACAATGATGTTGATGATATATGATTTCCTGGAATATACTGTCACCTACTATAATTGTTTTGCTTATATAAATAAAGTCTCATATTAACTCCATAATTTTTATACAATGTAATGTTAAATAGTTCTAGGCCAAACCAGGAAGGGATTAACAAAAATCTATTGTTTCACCATTTGCTCTGATTTTTACAGCACTGTCTCATATTGAAGTCATTGTCATGACATTTATAAGACCAGAAAATTGTTCTTGGCATTTTAAATTAAAATGACATATACACAAATTAGAATGAATTTAGAAGTTACCATTAGATTTTCCGTATCCAACATTATATCTTCACTATCAGTTCCTAATAATTGTTCAGAAAGCATCAGCTGCTCCGATAATGTCAGCCGATCTAAAAAAGTAAAATCATAATAGTAATAAGTCTGTGAGGTTATGTCACAGACTGCATCAGATAACAAAAAGCCATTTTTTAATATATGATATTTTTATATATGTTAATCATATACCATACTTTTTTGGATTAACATACAAAATATCCTTTCAATACCATTGTGAGCATAGAAATTTTATATTTCTATTAATAATTTTATTAATTCCATTATATTTATATTAACTTAAAACTTTTCATGTATATTTTTAATATTTATTAGAGTGATAAAACAGACATGTTAAGAAGAAATTTATAACAAAAGACAAACAAAAAAAAAGAAACAATTCATAATAAAAAGATAGGGTAACAAAAACAAAAATAGATATATTTTTATTTTTTACAATGATGTAAGTCTCAAGAGCCACTCGAGGAAGAAGGTTACAGGGTAGGAGACACAATTTATGGGGATATGTGAGGAAGATAACAGTTAACCTTAGACTTGAACAGATAAGATTGTAGTGATCAGGGAAGTATATATTAATGTAAAATAGTAATACTAAAATATAACAACAACTTCTAAAATTTTTATATTGTTGATAATTTATTGTTATCCCTCTTTTTGTTACAAATTGCTTTTATTACTCTCATAAAATTTTATACTGCTGCAAAAATATTTCAATATTCATTATTGAATTCACATATGTAATATCTTTTCAATATCAAGTTCAATTAAACCTTGCAAACATAGATACATAAAGATCAATCTGTGAAATATATTCACTGAAGAAATGTTTATTTTCAAATCTATATACCTGTATCATTATCATTCATTAAATCTTGTATATTTATGTTGTACATCTTGTATATTTAATTGTATAATAATGAATAGTATATAGTTTATAAAATAAATATCATTGTCTTTTGCTATTACTTCTTATTTATTTTTTATTATTTGTTTTTATCAATAAGATTAGTGAAATAATGAAATAAACTCTTTTTCCAATACAATTACATATGCACATACGTACCATATGAAAATATTCCCAAGCTTTATTTTCTACCCAAAAACAGACAATATTACAAACATGCTGAAAAGATTCCACAAAACACACCATTTAAATCAAATCTATTGTTTAGAAATTAACATCACCATGTGAAATATTTGACCAATCAGAGCAAACTAAAACCCATCATCTCCAAAAACAACAGCAGGGATAGTCAGCAAATCTTTGCTGATGATCAGTATTTTCTCAACTACAGATTTTTACTGTGGACCAGCTGCTAAAAGTCTTATCTAAATTCCAGAATTTTCTGTGCTTCAACTACCTAAAGACTTTAACAACTAAATACTATTTTTAATCCCTTTTGATTCTTTTGAATTCATATACATATGTCTGTAAATACAAATGATTTATTTAATAGGCATAAGACCATGTTTTCTTTATCTTATATTACTGTTTGAAATCTGGACATTCAGATTTTGAATATAAAAATACCTGGATGACTGAATTGCCTACAGCAACATATGTTTGCTTTGATCATAGCAATTTATGATAACCCAAAGTGGCTTTCTTAAAATTATGCTTCTTTGACTTGTGTAAAAATCACAGCCAACTGATTTTTTAATAAATTTAAGTATAAAATGCAATTTCCACCTATTCCGTAGCAACATGTCTGACTCCAATAGACGTCTCTTTGCCTCCACCCGTAACGAGTGTAAGTGTGTCCTCAACGATGCTAAGTCACTATTTGCGGCTCAGATGAAGGAACGTATTGCATCTCGCAAATTTGGCTCCAAAGATTATTGGCGTCTCTGCAAGAGCGTATTGAATAATTGCAAACCCTCTATACCTCCTTTATTGAACCAGTTCGAAGTCCTGACCTCCTCTACCGACAAGGCTGAATGCTTTGCTCGGAAATTTTCATTCAACTCTATGCTCGACTCTTCCAGTGTACCCATACTGACTTCCCTCTTAGAACTGAGGCCATATTGCGTGGGCTAAACATAACCCCATCTTTGGTACTGGGCGTTATCTCCAATTTAGACCCCAACAAGGCTAGTGGTGGAGACGGGATACCAGCCATTGTCTTGAAGAAATGCGCGCCTGAACTGGTGCCCGCCCTTTCTAAACTATACAACTACTGCCTCAAGGAATCTTGTTTTCCTGACTGCTGGAAGACCTCTTCAATCGTTCCTGTCTTCAAGAACTCCGGCGACCCCTCTGACCCTTCCAACTACCATCCTATCAGTCTCCTTCCCCTCTTCAGCAAAGTCTTTGAAGCCCTAATCAATATCGAGGTGGTAAACCACCTCACATTCCATAATCTGCTCTCAGACAAGCAATATGGTTTCCGCTTTGCCCAATCTACAGCTATTGTGCTTACGGCCATCACTGAAACTGTCTACCAAGCTCTTCAAAATAACGGGGAAGCCTGTGCCGTGGCACTAGACATCTCCAAAGCATTTGATAGGGTTTGGCATGCCGGCCTTCTTTGCAAGCTCCAGGGTTATGGCATTACGGATCGATTATATAACCTAATACAAACATTCCTGTCAAACCGTGAATTGAAGGTCGTTCTCAACGGATTCTCATCCAGTTCCTATCCTACGAATGCAGGTGTTCCTCAAGGCTCCATCCTAGGCCCCACTCTATTCCTTATCTACATAAATGACCTTCCTGATGCCATAACTTCCCAAGTTGGCATCTACGCGGATGACACCACAATTTATTCCTGCCTCAAAAACAAATCTAGTCTCACTGACAAAACTCACCTGGCCATGCGTCTCGAAAAGGACCTCCAATCGATTGTGAACTGGGCAGAGAATTGGCTGGTCAACTTCAATGCTTCTAAGACAAAACTGCTCTCTATTAATCACCACAGAGATCTTTCCCTTCCTTCCATTAGAATGTCTGACGCTCAACTTCTCGAGAGCAACTCTCTGCGGCTTCTCGGTCTCACGTTGACTGCTGACCTTAGATGGAATAAATACATTGAGTCAATTGCTTCGTCCACCACAAGGAAAGTTGGCTCCCTGAGCTGCGCCAGGAAGTTTTTCTCCCTGGAGTCAATCCTCCAGATCTACAAATCAACAATTCGCCTTTGCATGGAGTATTGCTGCCATATATGGTCTGGTGACCCTTCTGTTTGCCTCGGGGTTCTTGATAGGCTCCAGAAGCGGATATGCAATGTAGTTGGCCCTGCTCTGGCATCTCATCTACAGTCACTTTCTCACAGACACGCCGTTGCCTCCCTCTGTCTGTTCTACAAATACTTTCATGGAAATTGCTCCGAGGGGCTGCATTTGCTGGTTCCCAGATGTCATGAGTTCAAGCGCCATATGAGGCTGGCATCCCGCTCTCACCCCTTCACTGTCGAAACTTCTAAATGTAGCCGTCTCTTCTACTCCAATAGCTTCATGTCTCACACCTCTCGCCTGTGGAACTCCCTTCCCTATTCCTGTTTCCCTGTTTTCTCCAGCTATTCAAGTGTAATGTCAATCGACATCTCCAGTTGCCTTGATCTATCCACTACCCTCATCCTTTCTTCTATCACTCCTATCTGATCTTGCTCTAAATTTTCTGTAACCCCTTGCGTCCTAGTGGCTCCCGCCTTGCTTGGGGTGAAATGCTTAAAAAAAAAAAAAAAAAAAAAGTAAGGGAAAAACAAGCTATCAATTTTATATTTTTAATCTTAACATTGAATATACAAGTGTGCAAATTCCAATATCATGTCAGTTAACTATTATTAATGTCAACTCTTCCTTCTTCTTGTTACCAAACTATAAACCAATATTTTAAACATTATATATTACTAATATATTTGTTAAAATATAGTATTTATATTATTACAATATTAGATTATATTATTTACAAGATTAAACTATAGTATAAAAGTGACTTTTCTTCAAGAGTTATTTCTTGTTCAGAATGTCAAACTGTATTTTATAATTGAAATAAAATATTGAGTTCTGCCTTGCAGATTCAGATAAAGAAAAAACTTAAGCATCAAGTAAGATTTTGTGTTTTCATAGTTAATTGTCCATTTTACTAGTGCTCAGTTATTGCTAACCTAGCAATCTTTAACCTTTGTGCCCACAAAAAACAGTGTGTGAAAAGGATCTTTTTCCCTTGACATTGCTATCATTTTAACTACCTTCACTCCTCGGCAACATTTTATTGTTTTAAAAAGCAATGATTAGAATTGTAATAAAGCCTAAACATATGAGGAAAGTGAATTTATACTTTTTTCTTCTTGAGAATTTGCAACAAAAATATTAAATTTATTGATTAGCTTGTTTATTTACAACAATAATTTTATATTTAAAACATTCTAAAAACTAATACAATTAAAACTAATACAATGCAATATTTATCATTTACTAATATATAAAGAAATATGAAAACAATTTTTTTATTCATAAATTTATTAAAATTTACTAAATTATTAAAATATGTAAACCAACAATGAGGAAATCCTTGTTATTTACCATTTTATAAAATTTGAATCAATTATCAATTCACCAATGTTCTGCCAACCATTCCAATAAACTAATCTAATAAATAAATAATGTTTATTATTTTTGGTGTCAATTCTCAAGAACAAAGAAAATGTATAAATTCACTTTCATATGTTGAGGTTTTATTAAAATTCTAATCATTGCTTTTTAAAACAATAAACATTGCCGAGGAGTGAAGGTAGTTAAAATAATAGTAGTGACAAGGGAATAACCATCCATTTGACATACCAATTTTTTGCAAGTATGAAGGTTAAAGATTGCTACTAATCCAGTTTCCCTTGAGTCTGAGTATATCTATATTAGTCAGCCAAAATTGGTCAACCAATGCTTTAATCTTTTAAACTAAGAGACTATTAATAATTGAGCACTAGTAAAAAGTAAGATTAACCAAGATTAGATACCCCTAAACATAGACAGTGGAATGAGAACCATCTACCCTCATAAAGTAAATAAAGTGTTCAGTTTGAAATTCCCTGAAAGTTGCCTAGATTGAAACACACCTGAAGTAATGTGATAATAACAACAAAGATGAAGACATTAGTTTGCTTGAAATAATATAAATAAATAAAAAAGTGTATTTTGTTTGATGAAACATTAAACATTTAAGTATTAGACATTTTGTTCGATAATTTAGAACAGTGGATATAAATGCAATTCAATACCTGGATCCTGATACTTTTTAACGTTTAACCTGAGTGAGTTGATTTCATCTTCCTGGTGCTGGTTCCTGAATACCATAACTTTTTGGATAACTTGAAATATTTTCCTCATATCATTGAGATTGGAGACTTCTCTTGAATCAAACTAGAGGACAAAATAAAGAATAAATTTTTATTTTTATTTGTTACTTCATTATAATGTCTGCTTAAAAGTTTTCAACCTGACCACTTCTCAAAATTAGAGCAAATGACCAAACACCAGAATTTATTTTGGAACACCTTCTTGCTTGGACTGAGAACTTTTCAGCATGTTCTCATATTCTAATTTGTGGATACTATTTACAATTTAGTTTTGTGAAGATGTCATCAAGAGTTTATCTTTGAGGCCAAATCTTAAAATCAGATCTATCATCAAAGAACAAAATGTAAAGTAAAAACAGTGAAAAGGAAACTATTTTGAATACCAAGATTCCCTTCTGTCTAATGGCAATTTTTTTTGACATATATATAGCCTACAAGGAATTAGCCCTCAATTTGCTCCAATGAGTTACTTTTTTTGGTTCCCAAACTGTATGAATTTAAGCATGCTACTTGGTTGGTATCTCAGTCCCACCCTTTCAATATCGAAACTGTTAAATGTAGCCATCTCTTCTACTCCAATAGCTTCATGTCTCACACTTCCCATGTGTGGAACTCCCTTCTATGATAGCTATAATCTTCAATTATTCAAATGCAATGTCAATCTTTGGATGCCTTGATCTAATTCTCCATCCTTCTCTTTGTCCTTTCCTTTATCACACCTCTTTACTCTTGCTACCACTCTCTGTAACCCCTTGCATGCTAGTGGCAGTCCCACCTTGCTTGGAAAGAAATGCTTAAAAAAAGTCATTCATGTAAATTACTCTTATTCAATGATGACATATTGAAAGGTTAATTTTGACAATCCTCTAAATTTGAAAAGACTAAATACATTATTGATGCTAAGTGTATTCAGTATTGTTTGTGCTTTTGTCTTCTTTTCTCCAGAAAAATTGTTTCATTTATTATTTTTATTTTATCATCTAATAATATAAAATTTTTAAAATTAATTCTTCATCAATAATATTAATTTTGCCAAAACCAGTAAAAACCAGTGCAAAGAAAAAAAAAGGGCAAATAGAACTGAGATTTTGATTTGCTCACTGATTAAAAGAATTTACAAAATATTAGCAAACACAAAGAGAAACATTGTAACCCTTTAGCATCCAACACATTCAAACCCAGTCCATAAATATTGGCTCTCAATGTTCAAGTTGCTCCATGTATACTCTGGCATAATATATGATGACAACTCCTCAGGATCTACCTTTATAAGAGCCAGATCAGGCAGAAAATGGAGTATTGATGCCAGTTGAATATTTGCCTTTGTTTTTGACCAATTTTCCTTTCTTCTAATCCACTCATTTGTAAATGAATATATATATATATATATATATATATATATATATATATATATATGTGTGTGTGTGTGTGTGTGTGTGTGTGTGTGTGTAATATCAAAGAGTTAAATCAGTTTGAAATAGTTTATTAAGTAAAATCTAACAAGAGTTATCAAAACAGACACAATCCTGGCATTGTGAGTTCAAAATTATTCTTATTCAGAAGTTAGGTTCTTAACTGAAATTGATACATCCCAAGTGATATGTATTTGAAAAGAAAATAGAAAAAAGAAAATATTCTGTAAAGTTCTTTCAAATAGAAAGCACAAAGCTCAAAAACCTTCAATGGTTGTCAAAACAACAACCACCTTCTAATAATATATGATGACATGGTTGCAAATCTGACACTCACATGACGTATTGATGGCAAGAGGTACAGAGGAAAATAGCATGTAAATTAGCTTGATTAAATGGATGGCAGAACAGGGTTTAGGAGAGATAAGAAAAAGACAAAATTTACTAAGAGCTACAAAAGAACAGGAAATTGTAGAAAGCCATCAAGCCATAACAACAACAATAGTTATAAAAATCTAAAACGCCATTTGCATTGAATATCATTTAAGTGATTAAGCAGTAAATATTAAGATTTACAATGCCTGTATAATGTTTATTCGGTCCAGTCAAGTTTTATGGAGTAATGACCAATGTCTGACTATATACAAAAAGGTCCTGGCTCAAACTAATTCTAACCATACTTAACCTTTTAGCATTCAATATCCTCAAACCCGCCCTGTAAATATCAGCTCTCAATGTTCAATCCACCATAAACCACCCCATGTATACTCTGCCATAATATATGACAACATGATTGCAAATAATGTAGGATGTCACACAAAATTTTACAATCTTTTTGTCATTTTTTTATGAGAAATCAAACATGACAACAAAATAAACCCTATTGATTCAGAGTGCTCAGGGATATACAGCCCAGTTTATTCTAGAATCGAAGAGAAAAGAAAATATCAAAGAAATACAAGATAATGAACTGACTGATTCAGATGAGGATAATGATGTTGACACATATGTGTCAGATCTTGAGTGGACAAATGATCTCTGTGATGTGAATTTGCCAGCATTTTTGGAAATTAATGGATATATACATTCATTGTCGAAGGATGTCAGGAAAGTTGACTATTTTTCTTTGTTTTTGACAGATTTTTTATGAACTTTTGACAATAAAAACAAACATGTGAATGCATCAGGCTATATATGGTTAATGATTAGTTTATTTTAACATTTCTTTTAAATTAACACTTTCAATAAAGCAAAAAATATCCATATAACATTATTGCTTTCATTTCAGTCTTAATGAATTTGAAAAAAACAATAAAAAAAAATGTATGCTGATCTCTGTCAAAATTTAGAACCAGTATCAAATTTTTTAGAATCATGGTTGAGTGGTAGCTATGAGAGAATGGTTTGCCAAAAGTGCACATTCATATCAATCAAAAACCAGGGCATACAAATGATAAGAAATTTGTATCAAAATATCTAGTGTTGGGACAGAGTGCAGGGACAAGTGGATTCATTCCTTTCCCAAGTAATGAGTGAATCTAAGCAATTTCAGCTGAAATTAGAACTCTGATTGCCAATTCCATTTGCCATGCTGATAACTGTTACACTACCTTGCATCTTTAAATGGTTGGAGTATAGAGTGTAGGGAGAAATGGATTCAGGCCTTTTGAAATGGCATTCAGCTGAAATTTGAACTTTGTAACTTCCATTAGATAAATGTACTTGTATTTTGGGAGTAGTCTTTTATGGATAGAGGTTTGGATAATGGACAAGGATTGTCTTTTCTTTTTCTTTCATTAACTTTTCTTGTTTATATATAAGAGTGAGGACATATCTGTTTGTCATCTGTGCATGATATCATCATAATGCACAATTCTTAGTGTTGAATTTTGAAAAGTATTTCAATATGAAAAAATCTGGATCTTGAAAATGACCAGAATTATACTTGAAAGCATTTGATCACAAGCATTTAGACAATATTTACATTTTTGGACAAACAAATATCTCCTCACTCTTGTATATAAACAAGAAAAGTTAAATGGAAAAGACAAAAAAAAAACACTCCTTCCCCTGTCATTTTTAATCAAACCTGTAGAAATGTGTGTATGTTTGTCTACATATCTGTCTGCTTGTGTGTGTTTATATATATATATATATATATATATATATATATATATATTACAATGATTCATTCATGCAAAAATTAGATTAGTAAAGTTAATGATATAAAATGGTGTGCATTGACCTACATATCATTTGATGAATGTTATGATCCTTGTTTTTAAAAATTATAAACTGTATAAGGTCTTTCTTTAAGTCATCTTCAGGCATGGAAATTATTTTGTTTTTGGTAAAATTCAGGTAGCATCTGAGACAAAAAATATAATGTAAATTGAAATATGTTTTTTTTAAATGTGTTATTGATAACAGATATAAACTTTTGGAGCATGCAGTCGCAATGCTAAGGTTGAATTTTTTTTTAAATTTAAGAGAGTGCGTTTTGTACTAATATGTCAATTTGAGAATTATTTTCTTGTAAGAGTTTATCAGTCAATGTGGCATGAAATAAATAGTTCAATAAATGGAATAATGCCTCAGTTGTTATCACGAAAATTTGCACGTCGGATCATTCCTTTTAAATCAAATATGTGGTGCAGTTCAATTTATATTACAATTCATACAAAAAGTAAATTAGTAAAGTTAATGATATAAAATGGCAAAATCCCTTCACTAACAAAATTTTAAAGGTGCATTAACTGATAACTATAACTATAAACTATGAAATTGAACGGCACCATATATTTGATATATATATATATATATATATATATATATATATATATATATAATGATTCCAAAATAAGCAACTCTAAACAGAATCTGCCCAAAACTAGCCTTCTGGTATAAAAGTGCCCCATGCCATAAAAATGACAGAGCATTTGAATATTAATTCAATAACCAGTGGCTACCTAAAGATTGCGTGCAAGCACATGAAACTTAAAGTAGTGACCAGTCATTGCCTACCTGGTTATTGAATTAATATATATAAATGTGTGTGTGTTTGTGTGTGGGGGGGGAGCACATGGCCAAGTGGTTAGAATGTTCACATTCTGACCATGAAACCTGATTTCGAATAGTCGATTTGTCAGGAAGAAGACTTCCTGATGTTATCGGACCGTAGGGGGTTGATCCCTGTGTGTGGCACCATTGGAAAGTGTCTGAAAACCATACCACAGGTTGATCCAAGCCTTGTAAGTGAAATTGGGTAGATGGAATCTCGGGGGTCATCAATAACTGTGCTAGCATGAAGTCACAAGTCATCATGGCTGAGGGCTTGAGCATACTGGCCTTGTTCAAATTGTTGATCATGCTAGATAACATGCACTTTCCTAGAAACTGTAACTAAGGTCTGCTCAGCATAGTTGCAGTATAAGCCACAGGTTGAATAAACACAAATTCACATGAACAAGCATCTTCAATAGGGATTGGATAGCTGCTTTAGTAGACGAATACGAGTGGCCAGCTATATGTATATATGTGTGTGTGAGTGTGTGTGTGTGTATATTTGTATCTGTGGATGCATATGTATATTTATTATATGTACACTGATGGGCAAAACCTTTAGGCCATATTAGTAAATTATTTTTGTCAATTTTAACCTAAAATTGAGTCATTAGCAGTACGTTTTTTTCAGTACATTTCAAGATCTTTGTGGGACAAAAAACAAGTTACTGCATTTTCATTAGTGCTGTACAGTGAATGATAAAGTAACTTAAGCATAGTGATACTCAAAAAAGACTATAAAAAACTCTGGGCCACCAGCAAAAGTTTTATGTTTCAGCTCTTTTCTTAAGTTTGTGGAGCAGAGACAGAAATATACACCAAAACAGTCAATCAACAAATGATAAAAAAATGGTTTCTGAGTCAGAGGATTTGTGCATCCTTCTGGTTAATAAATTAATGCTTTGAAAATAAATATCTAACATTTTTCAACCAATGGGCCATATTCCCGCTAGCAACAAAAAACATGGTGATCCCTTTGAAGAGTATTTAAGCAAAGTCCCAAGACAGACAAAAGCAGTAAGAGGATAGAGATGAATACATACAACATCAGTTCAGGATAGCTGCTCTCAAGCTATATGACACTTACACTTTTCTCCTCACTTTCACTCTTTCCTCATTTTCTCACACATACATACAAAGAAATCACATTTTTTTCATCTTAACAAACAAGGGACTAATACTAATACATGCTGACAAAAATTTAGTTATAAAAACCCGAAAATAAAATTATTTTATATTTAAAAACCTTTCTTGCCTTTTTCTTTGTTATGGGTTGATTCACATCTGCAACAAGTTAAAAAGGATTTTTGTTTTTACAAAAAGTGATCGTTATTACTGCAGAAAGTACAAAACAGCAAAATGCGGAACTATTAATTAGATTTTGCTGCCTTTGCTAGAATAATTGCCTTAATTCGATATGGCATTGAATAGAACAAGGTCCAGATTTTCTCATTGGGAATTTTTTCCCATTCTTTTTTACAGTAATCCCAAAGTTCTTGGAGATTGCTGGATTTTTGTTGGAGCATTTGTTTCTTCTATTCCCACCACACTGGCTCAATTATATTGAGTTCAACATTTTATGTTGGCCAGTCTTTCAAAAGTTAAACATCTTCATTCACAAGAAAACTTTTTGTTGCACATAATATAGGGCAAAGAGCACCATCATGCTGAAAAATTTCTCCATCATTGTAGTCTGGTAGAAGATTAGACCGTAGTAAACTAATATAGTTTTCACTGTTCTGGTTTCTATCAATCTTTACCAATTTTCTTCTACCATCCATTTTGATGTAACCTCACACCATTATATGTCCTCCATTAAATTTATACTGCCTTTTTGGTATATCTTGTCTTGTTTGTTTCTCTGCTGGTCTTCTTACATATTCTCTTGCATTGGAATTTAACTATTTGGCATTTATCACTAAAAATTTATTTTTCCACCTTCCAGCATCCCATGTTAGATGTACTTTTGACCATTTCAAATGTTTTTCAATGTTCTTTTGGTTAATGATATTTTTTGCTGTTATGGTTAATGATATTTTTTGCTGCTATATACCCATTTTTATGTTGTTTTTTACAATACTCTGTGTACTCTATCAATTGAAACCTCATTCTTAAGACTACATTCACACCTCACTTGTCTGACTGTTAATTTTAGATTAGAGACTCTCACAATCTTTCTTTTGTCTCTTTTCACAAACTTTTGTGACCTTTTAGTTTTCATTGTAATTAAAACACTTCCAATAGTAGCAAAATTCTTTTGGATGGTTTGAACATTGTTTGTAGAAATTCCCATTTACATGACTACCTCTCATTGAGTTATTTTCTCTTTCAAAGTCACAGCCTTTATCTTTGTTCCAACAGAAATTTTAGCCACGATTTTAATGTAAAAAGCAAACTAATGTTCACCTACAATGACTTGCCAAGACAATTTACACTCATCTTAATAAGATGGAACAATTCCTACTTAAAAATTTGCATATTATCATGATTTTTTAATTGCAAGATTTTCATTGGCACAAAAGTTTTGCTTGAACTTTTTTAAGCATCAAGTTGGTTTAAATGGTGTATCTTCGGTTATACAGCACCTATGAAAATTCAACAATTTATTTTCCAATTCTCAAGGTCCACAGACACTACCGATAAAAGCACACTGCTAAACAATCTGAACTTCTTTACCTACCAGACTCCATTTGAAACATACTAGCAGAAAACACAAACTTAATAACCTCATCCACTTGTAAAAAAGCATGAAAAATAATGGAAGCCCTAATAATAAAAAAGTAAAAGCCAACTCTTAACAATATTAACTACGAACTAGGCCACAATGTGCTAACCATGTTCAGAAAATAAAAACACCTCTATAACACATGAAAAGCATAAACATAGTGCACACACTCAATTAAACTGAAAAAATAAAATCATCCTTGATAATGGCTAAAAGTATAGCTGAAAGTACTTGGAACTATAAAAGATTTGGACAGTTTCTACACACTGTGTTAAAAAAAAAAAGCTCTTGTGTGAACACAAGAAAAATTAAATAAAAAGCTTGGCCATAGTACCTTGTTTGTCATTTTTAATGAAACATGCATAAATTAAGGATTGCTGCCTAAATACACAATTTATATATTTGTATATATGTGTTTGTATGCATGTGTTTGTATGTTTTTATATATGCATATATACATGTGCCAAAAATTACATAGACTTACAGTTTGGAGCATTTCAAAAAATGTATCCTGTTCTTCCTTTAAGGTTTTTTCATCTGCATTTAAAATTTTATCCAAATTTTTAGAGGCCATGTTTACAGTTTCTGCAGATAAGATGGGAATACAAAAAAAGATTAGAAAGATAAAAAAAAAAAAGATTTTGTGCAGTTTTCTTTTCAG